>JAXIVD010007093.1:20000-21431 GCA_036785275.1 Cancer borealis
GTGTGTGTGTGTGTGTGTGTGTGTCATTTGTCATTGCATCTCGTGTGTGTGATACAGTCAGTTCATTTTAACGTTGAGTGATGGTGAGCTTCTCTGTCACACACACACACACACACACACACACACACACACACACACACACACACACACACACACACACATGCCACAAGGGGCGCCAAACCTCACAGTCTCTCGCCAGGTAGTAAGATAGGCGCCCTTAACACCATCACCTTTCCCCTCCCCGCCTGTTGCCACTTTCCCCTCCCCGCCTGCCACTACTTTCCCCTCCCCGCCTGTCAACACTTTCCCGTCCCCGCCTCCCACACACAGGGACAGAAATACCTGGAATGGACAGGTAAACGGATGTTGCGATACTGTCCATAGCATCACCTGAGAGAGAGAAAAAAAGAAGAAGAGAGAGAGAGAGATAGACCAGTAGTCGAAGCAGGAATTTTTGTGAGATCAGTTTAAGATATAATATTTACGATGCCTCAACACTACTTTACCTACCTGCTTACCTACTTACCTACCTCCCTACCTACCTATTTACCTCCCTACCTGTGTTGATACCTGAAGGCAACGCGTCATTACATATTATTTTAACCCAACACAGGCAGGCAGGCAGGCAGGCAGGCAGGCAGGCAGGCAGACAGGCATACAGAGACACAGACAGACAGACAGACAGACAGGTAGGTAGGCAGGCAGACAGGCAGGCAGACAGGCAGACAAACACAGGCAGACAAACACAGGCAGACAAACACAGGCAGACAGACAGACATACAAGTAGGCAGGCAGGCAGGCAAGAAGGCAGACAGACAGACACACAGAAATTAGGCAGCTACCAGGCAGATACTATTAACCAATAACACTACCATTACCCTAACATCACCCTGCCATCACCCTGCCATCACCCTGCCATTACTCTGCCATTACCCTGTCACCCTAAAATTACCCTAACATCACCCTGTCTCCCTGCTGCTTCTTCTCCTTTTAGGATTCAATATTCACTACACTCAGAAAACACTCAATGCATATTAGGTTGTGCAGATTACATAGTGCTTCCTGATACGCCCTTCCCCCAGGACACTACCCAGAGGAGGAGGAGGAGAGGAGGAGGAGGAGGAGGAGGAGGAGGAGAGGGGAGGAGGAGGGAGGAGGGCAAAAACTTGGTGGTAGCTAATAATGTGTAGTTTATGAACCTCATCTTAATATTCTTCGTTATTTTTCATGTGGGAAGAGAGCGAGAGAGAGAGAGAGAGAGAGAGAGAGAGAGAGAGAGAGAGAGAGAGAGAGAGAGAGAGAGAGAGAGAGAGAGAGAGAGAGAGAGAGGGGACGAAGTAGCAACAATATGTCCTGTCAGAGAAATACTTTGAACGAATACTTTTCCTCCCTCATTACTCTCACCTTTGTAATCCGATCTCCTCTCCCCTG
>JAXIVD010007094.1:0-2500 GCA_036785275.1 Cancer borealis
CCTCCTCCTTTCTGCAATGTATAATTACTTGTAATGAGAAGAGAAAGACAAAGTTTTTTTGTTGTCACTGTTTCTGTGGTATTAACATTCTTGTCGCTCCCTAATCCTTGTAATGAACACGAGGCAGCGTGGACCGTCAATCAGCCCCGGCGCCTCAACCTTATACTCAAGGGGAGATATATAAAAATAATATATATATATATATATATATATATATATATATATATATATATATATATATATATATATATATATATATATATATATATATATATATATATATATATATATATATATATTTTTTTTTTTTTTTTTTTTTTTTTTTTTTTTTATAAAAATATATATTCTTTATATAAAAATATATATATTTTTTATAAAAAAAATAATATATAATATAATAAAATAATATATAATATATAATATATTGATAATATATAAAAATAATTATGAATATTTGTATATATATATATATATATATATATATATATATATATATATATATATATATATATATATATATATATATATATACATACATATATATATATATATATATATATATATATATATATATATATATATATACATACATATATATATATATATATATATATATATATATATATATATATATATATTTTTTTTTTTTTTTTTTTTTTTTTTTTTTTTTTTTTATAAAATATATATATTCTTTATATAAAAATATATATATTTTTTATATAAAAATAATATATAATATAATAAAGTAATATATAATATATTAATAATATATAAAAATAATTATGAATATTTGTTCTATGACTGATAATTACGCAGTAAATTTAAACGTATTTTTTTTCCAAAATAATTTCCTCCTTTTCTCAAAAGCTATTAAAGATATTGGAAATATCATTACAGCATCTGATAGACCTAATTAAATTCTCCAACTGTAATTATGAATATTTGTTCTGAGAATAAACCGTATATTTTTTCCAAAACAATTTCCTCCTTTTCTCGAAAGCTATTAGAGATAGTAGAAATATCATTGCAGCATCTGATAGACCTAATTAAACTCTACAACTATAATTATGAATATTTGTTCTATGACTGATAATTACGCAGTAAAATTATACCGTATATTTTTTCCAAAATAATATCCTCCTTTTCTCGAAAGCTATTAGAGATAGTGGAAATATCATTGCAGCATCTGATAGACCTAATTAAACTCTACAACTGTAATTATGAATATTTGTTCTATAAAAATAATATATATATATATATATATATATTTTTTTTACATAAAAATAATATATATATTCTTTATATAAAAATATATATATTTTTTATATAAAAATAATATATGTATATTTTTTATATAAAAATAATATATATATACATATATATATATATATATATATATATATATATATATATATATATATATATATATATATATATATATATACATATATATATATATACATATATATATATATATATATATATATATATATTATATATATATATATATATATATATATATATATATATATATATATATATATATATATTTTTTTTTTTTTTTTTTTTTTTTTTTTTTTATTTAAAATAATATATATATATATATATATATATATATATATAATATATATATATATATATTCTTTATATAAAAATAATATAATATATGTTTTTTTTATATAAATATAATATATATATTCTTTATATAAAAATGTTTATATTTTTTATAAAAAATAATATATATATTCTTTATATAAAAATATATTTTTTTTTTTATATAAAAATAATATAAATGTTTTTTATATAAATATAATATATATATTCTTTTTATAAAAATATATACATTTTTTTAAATAAAAATAATATATATATATTTTTTATATAAAAATAATATATATATTCTTTATATAAAAATATATATATTTTTTATATAAAAATAATATATATATATATATATTTTTTTATAGTAAAAATAATATATATATATATATATATATATATATATATATATATATATATATATATATATATATATATATATATATATATATATATATATATATATATATATATATATATATATATATATATATTTTATTAAAAAAAAAATATATATATATTCTTTACATAAAAAATTTTTTTTTTTTTTTATATATAAATTATATATATATATATATATATATATATATATATATATATATATATATATATATATATATATATATATATATATATATATTTTTTTTTTTTTTTTTTTTTTTTTTTTTTTATATAAAAATAATATATATATATTTTTTTATATAAAAATAATATATATATATATATATATATATATATATATATAATATTTTTTTTTTTTTTTTTTTTTTTTTTATAAAAATAATATATATATATATTCTTTATATAAAAATATATATATTTTTTATATAAAAATAATATATATATATTTTTTATATAAAAATAATATATATATTTTTTTTTATATAAAAATATATATATA
>JAXIVD010007094.1:5000-7500 GCA_036785275.1 Cancer borealis
CAAAAACAAACTGATAAATTGAAAACAACTACACAAAGTTTCAACATGTATAGAGAGGCACACCTTCCCTTCTTCATCTCCTTCTTCCTCTTTTTCTTCTTCTTCTTTTAAAGTCTCCTCCTCCTCTTCCTCCTCTTCTTCCCCTCCTCCTCCTCCCTCTTCCTCCTCCTCCTCTTCTTCCTCCTCCTCCTCGAAGATCTATAAACCCTCCCTCCCATCCCTTTCATCCAATCACACTCGCTCCTTCTCCTCCTTCCCACTCACTTTCCATTCCCTCTCCACTTGCCACCAATCTCCTCCTTAACTTGATCTTCCGTTCCCTTTCGTATCAAACTGGGCTTCTAATATACTCTCTTTCTACTCCTCATGATCCTCCTCCTCCTCCTCCACCTCTTCTCCTCCTCCTCCTCCTTATTTTCCTCCTCCTCCTCCTCCTCCTCCCTCCTCGAGTATTTCATTCCTGTTTTTTTTCTTTTTTTTTAAGTAGTAATGGTATTAGACAAAGATTACGCCCGTTTCCTAACTTTCCTATACAATTTATTTGCTAGTTTTATTCATACTACATGGCATCGCTTCCTGTTCATATTAGCTTTGGCTGGAGAAAGGGTGGATGGGGAGGAGCCTTCCACGCTGCTCTCCTTTTGGAATCCAACATGTAGATACAATAGTAGGTAGTAGTGTAGCCACACGGACAGTCTTGTTAGGTCCAGTAGGACTGTTGCTGTTTGTTCATCTTTTGTACTCCTTTTGTTTTCCTCTTCCTCTTTCTCTTCCTTCTCCTCCTCCTTTTCCCCTTCTTCATTTTCAATTACGTCCTCTCTTTCCACCTGCTCATCCTCAATCACTTCCTGCCCTTAGTCTCGTCCTCGTCCTCGTCCTCCTCCACCATAACGAGGAACTCTGAATACAAGATGCGGCAAATAATCCACCACTACACAGCCCGCTGGTGAGATCATCACCATCATCATCACCATCAATGAAGAATACACTCAGGGTGGCATTGCTTTACTCACCCGTGGAATATATTGGTCTGAGTGAGTCCATGCACGCACGCACGCACGCGCGCATGCACGCACGCACGCACGCACGCACGCACACGCACGCACGCACGCACGCACGCACGCACGCACGCACGCACGCACGCACGCTTCCCACCCTGAACAGCCCTCGGCAGGATCGATCACCTGCACACCCATGACCCTCGGTGGTGTCTCCTTGTCTCCTTGGTCTCTTTGACTCGTTATGTGTTACTGATGAGCAGGTGTGAGTCGTAATGTACATCGCTAACTACTACAATAACAATTTATAATTTCTCCAGAGTGAAAAATAACAAAACGGATCATAATATTGTGGATTCAAGCTTTATAAACTAATATTTATCTTTGTATTCCCTAGAGAAAATTACATAGAGATGTCAGTAAAGTATTCAAGATGTTTAATCAACTTAATTTTGATCACTTCAAGTTTATCTGAAAGCCAAAAGCTAATGAATTTGTTTCTGTTTTTCCCTAAGATGGTGTTGTCATTCATTGGAAGGAGTAAGTGCAAACTTATTCGTACATTGAAGATGGCTCACTCAACATTTCAAAACAATAGTTATCATTTATTGTGCATCACGTCATGTAAAAGATCGTTCACATATTAATCACCTCTTCACAAGTGCATACAACTGACCTTCCCGCCATGCCTGTCACCTCCCTACATCGCCTGACAGTTTACTTTCTTGAATTGATAATTATAGTTTATTCGTAACCTCATCAGACAAGCAGGAAGCAGAAACAAACAAGATAAAGAGAAGTTCCATCAGGTTCTGTTACTCGTGTGTATTGTGAATTTGCAATATTCTCAAATTCTCTAAATATTTGATGTATCTAATATCGCTTCCTCTGAACGCGAATAATATTTCTTGTAGGAAAGTGACTGAATGCGATATCATTAATTTGATTCATGTTTAAAAGTATTGTTACTTAATAATATGAATCTTATCCAACCAATCTTGCATCCCACGAACCTCGAGGCTTCCGAAGAGCAAGGAAACAGCATAAAACAGGAACATGGAAGCTTGCTTAACAAAGCCAACAAGGACACCTCTGGGTTTTGTTTTTTTATTAATATTTCCGCATTTATTCATTCCAAATGACATGATACTGCCCTAACCTCTTCTCCAAGGAATGTTCTGAAGGGGGAAGGACTTTCCAGTCACCAGTTCTGTTCTTGAACTAGTGCAGAGTAAAAAAAAATTTCAAGTAGGTGCCCATATTCTAAGCCAAAAACCTTTGTTTTCTGGTCCTCCTCTTCCTCTTTCTTCTTCTTCTTCTTCTTCTTCTTCTTCTCCTCCTCCTCCTCCTCCTCCTCCTCCTCCTCCTCCTCCTCCTCCTCCTCCTCCTCCTCCTCCTCCTCCTCCCTCCTCCTCCCTCCTCCTCCTCCTCCTGTTCACAGCCTTATTAACCTTAAGCTCGGCCCCCATCCTCCTCCTCCTCCTTATCCTTCTTCTCCTTCT
>JAXIVD010007094.1:10000-17500 GCA_036785275.1 Cancer borealis
CAGATAAATTGGGTAGACTGAGAAGCAGATGGATGGTTAAACAGTAAGAGAGAGAGAGAGAGAGAGAGAGAGAGAGAGAGAGAGAGAGAGAGAGAGAGAGAGAGAGAGAGAGAGAGAGAGAGAGAGAGAGAGAGAGAGAGAGAGAGAGAGAGAGAGAGGGAGAGAGAGAACCTTACCTCACTAGTAATTAAACTTTTCTTGACCTTTTAAAAATTTACTACAACTTAGCCACAACTTAGCCTGTCCTCACCCACGTTCCCTTCTCTCCCTCCTTCATTTTCCCTCACAATCTTCTTCCCCACCTCACCTCCATCACCCCTTTTATCCTCCTCCCCACTCACGCCACTCTTCCCTCTCTCCTCATCCCTCACTGTCCCTCCCCCTTTTCCCTCCAATTAGGGTTCAAACATGACGGCAGCTTATACTCGTAATTAGCAAGTATACGGCCCAGCCAGACACACGATCCCTATCCACTCCCTTCCCTTCCCTTCCCTTCCCTTCCCTTCCCTTCCCTTCCCTTCCTTTACCTTCCCTTCTCTTCCCATCCCTTCCTTCCCTCCCTTCCCCTCCACCTACACCATCACCATCACCACCTCCCGTGTTGTATGGCCATCTAAGAGATTAATAATGATAATAATGATAATATTGATAATAATAATAACTTAATATTAACACAAATAGACAGTTTTACAATGTGTTTCCTGTGTTAGTAGTATTTCTCCTGTAACGACCGTGCTAGTGATAATAACACACGTGACTTTAGCTAGCATTTTGTTCTAATTATTTATCAACTCTCACGATATCAAGTCAGGATGGCCGAGCGGTCCAAGGCGCTGCGTTCAGGTCGCAGTCCGGTCTTCCGGGCGTGGGTTCGAATCCCACTTCTGACAATCATATGTTTTTAGCTTTTATTACTTTGTTGTGAATTGTAATTGTAATTGTAATGTGGGGGGGAGAAATGTGCCAGGCAACAAAGGCCACATGGCACTATTGGGGACTTTGTTGTGAAGCTTCATCAAATAGATTTCAATTTGTTTGCCTTATAATATCATTTTGCTCTTTTACGACAGCAAATATGAATGATACTGGGAACAAAAAGGGTCTAACAGCCAGGAGGTGATTCCCTAAATACTTAGTGAACTTGTGTCCTTCTAGATCCCATGACCGTGACGTGTTACCATGTTTCATGAGTCCATCCTTACCACTGTGTCCATATACTTGTACTATTACAAACTCATACAATGTCCTACTAATGGTTATACTACAATACTCATTTTTGCTATCAATTAGTACATCAATGAATACCGAAGCACAGTGTTATGCTGATGCTGCCTCAGGTCACTTGTCTCGGGTCATGGCGTCAGTTAACATATTAATACAGTTATCTATGTTTAAGTGTTGAAGCTTACACCTGATCCGTAGTGCATAATGAATCAATTCAACTAAATGTAGCGCAACGAAATTTAATTACTTGCATTCAAGAAAAATATATGTTGATTGCAATGCATATCATTTCCTGGATAATAAATAACATTGATAATAGTAATAATGATGAATACTATTGTTACTATCATTATTATATTATTATTATCAATATTATTTATCAGCTTTACCATCATTACCATCATCACTATTATTATTAACATTACTATTAATATTGCATTACCATTACCATGATTATTATTAGTAATATTATCATAATCATTAAGATAATTATTACTATCATTATCATCATCATGACGTGCCTCTCCCCGTGTTTATGTATTGATTTGTTTATGTATTGAGGTGTTTATGTACTGAGGTGTTTATGTATTGAGGCGTTTATGTATTGGTGTTTATGTATTGAGGCGTTTATGTATTGGTGTTTATGTATTGAGGTACATAACAGCAGCAAAAGCTTGTCCTCATCAATGTGTACCCGTAATAAAGCCTCACAAGTGCTCGGGTCTAAGTGCGTAGGAAGGTGACAGCCAACCCGATGCTGGGCTGCTGCCACTCACTACACATGCAACTTCATATCCTTTAACCTCTGCTCACGAGGCTACACTTGAAACAATAAAAGAACATATTGGTTATATTAAAGAACTTTTGCTCGAGAAAACATTGTATTGAATAAAAAAAAGAAATCAACCGGAAACTCTCCTAATAAGGAGGATGTTTGGTGTCGTAACACACACACGCACGCACGCACGCACGCACACACACACACACACACACACACACACACCACACACACACACTATAGCTGCAGGTGCCACTGTTGGCTTACGGACAAGTGACCACTCGACTGATAGGAGGTAAGTGTGTTCTGACGGCACGCACCACATCGGAACCCAAGGCTTATCGGGCTCCACCACAAACACTGTACCTCACCAGAAAGTGTGTAGTGCGGGATGACTGCTACAACACAGCACCGCCAACGTGAGCATCAAATGACATTAAAAGGACGACTACCACTGAAATAGGAGGACAGAGCACTCGAGGCCGTGGGAGTAAGAGGAGAATAGAGAAGGAGAGTGATGAAGCATGTAAGGAAGGAATACAAGGATGGATATAAATGGAGACACTTCTGCCGTGGTCATTTAATCAGGGAAATTCCTAGGAACAGGCGTCAGATATATAGATAAATAGATATAAATAGAGAGATAGATAAATAGACAAAGATATGTGAATATAGATATAGATAAGACAAAAAAAACATTACATGTAATATTACTCGACACAGAAAAGATGAAAACTAAACCAAACCTCAAGACATCAATCACATAAACCAAACCAAACCAAAACTACAAGATCATTTCAGCAGATGAAGTTTTTTAATGACAAGAACTTATTGGCAATAGCATTATATTTACTAAATTACACAGAACAACTTGGATAGTCGTCATAATAAACATATGGTACGCTAAATAATAGTTCAGTTTGTGCACTAATTCCTCAAGAGAACAAATAAGGAAATCGACTCATTGTAAGCCAGCACAGGACAGACTTTAGATCAAGAAAACACAACATTCAAGACTTTTATGCTTGTTGCCAAAAAGAAAACGTATATCAATGCGTAAGGAAGTTTGCAGTAAAGGAGAGGAATGAACACGGAGAAATGTTATTAACTCCGTAGAATAGTGTTCATTGAGAATCCTGAATACATTGTTTTAAAGGAGTAAAGGATAAAAACGGACTCCAGGAACACAAATTGATGAATATAAAAGAAAGAGTTTATAGTATCCAAAAATATATATATATAAATGCCACTAAATGGAAGGAGCGACTACAGTCTGCTAAACTTTGGAACAACATTCAGTTTTGGAACAGAAAACTGCGAGTTATGGCGGAAAGGAAGGAAGAGGGGAGCTAGAAGGAGAGGGAAGGGAAGAGGGATACTGGGGAAAGGGGAAGGAGAGAGAAAGTAATTTATAAAGGGAAGAAGAGAAGGAAATCAGAGGATGAGGGAGGGAAGAATGGAGGAAAGGAGAAAAAGGAGGGATGAAGACTACAGGAATGGGTACTAAGAAAGGAGAAAAGATGGTGAGAAGAAAAAGGAAGAGGAAGAGGAAGGGAAGGAAAGCAAAGGGAATGGAAGGAATGATAAGGGAAATAGGTGAGGAGGGAAAGAGAGACAGAGGATTTTTTCTTTTTTCATGCAAATTGAAAACCGGCCAAGGACAATAAAAAATGTAAGAAAAGAAGGCCCACTTGCATTGCCAGTTCCCTAAAGAGAAAAGAGTAATCAAAATAAGGGATACTAAATTAGGGTTGCAAGTGGCTTGATACTCCTCTCTTAAATGAATTCAAATCGTAGTAAGGTGGAAATACAGATTCAGGTAAAGAGTTCCAGAGTTCACTAGTACAAGGGAAGGAGTGAAGATACTGGTTAACATAAGGTGGATGGACAGAATAGGGATGAGAGTGAGTAGAAAGTAGTGCTTAGCGAGGCCACGGGAGGGGAGGAGACATGCAGTTAGCAAGTTCAGAAGAGCAGTTAGCATGAAAATAACAGTAGAACATAACAAGAGATGCAACATTGCGGCAGAGTGTAACAGGTTGAAGACAGTCAGTAAGAAGAGAAGAGTCAATAAGGACGAAAGACCTTTGACGGGTTTCTTTCCTGTACACACACACACACACACACACACACACACACACACACACACACACACACACACACACACACACACACACACACACACATCATAAGATTAACAAACCCTGACATTAAAGTGTATGTGTGTGTGTGTGTGTGTGTGTGTGTGTGTGTGTGTTGAATAATTAACAACTCTATATGCATACACAGGTCCATTACCACAGAATAAGTAATCTCTCTCTCTCTCTCTCTCTCTCTCTCTCTCTCTCTCTCTCGCTCTCTCGCTCTCTCGCTCTCTCGCTCTCTCTCTCTCTCTCTCTCTCTCTCTCTCTCTCTCTCTCTCTCTCTTCACTAATCAAGGAAGATGGAAAAAAGTCTTCAGTGAGGTATATTAGGAGAGAAAACACATTATCTTCTCCAACGCCCATCACCCCACCTGATGGACCGACCCCCCCCCCCACCCCTCTTCACTTGATGGGCAGCCCCTCCACCCCTGTCCCTCACCCTCAACCTGACGAACCAGTGATGAGCAAGTAAGAATGAAAACTTTCTATCATATTTGCGAAGATGATGATGATGATGATGATGATATTGATAATAATGATAATAATAATGTTAATCATAATGAAACTACGAATAAACATTTTTTTCACGAACTATAGGTTATTATCCACTTTAATAATAGTAAAGATGGTCGTCGTAGTAGAAGTAGTAGTAGTAGTAGTAGTAGTAGTAGTAGTAGTAGTAGTAGTTAGTGCACTTTAAAGGGGAAACTATCATTATTTAACAGCAAAGAGAAGCAAGGATGAGGAGGAAGAAGAAGAAGAAGAAGAAAAAGAGAAGGAGGAGGAGGAAGAAGAGGAAGAAGAAGAGAAGGAAGTGGAGGAGATAAAAGCATGGTGTCATATATAAGTCAGTCTCAAAACTCTTTAATTCTTGTACTTGACCGACACCCAGTTAATTAAATAATTAATAGTACTTCTATAATTTAACTCCTGACATCCACGGGTTACGTTCTCTCTCTCTCTCTCTCTCTCTCTCTCTCTCTCTCTCTCTCTCTCTCTCTCTCTCTCTCTCTCTCTCTCTCTCTCTCTCTCTCTCTCTCTCTCTCTCTCTCTCTCTCTCTCTCATTACCGGCAGGAAAGGTAATTACCGCAGCCTCACTTTGACCTGACCTCTCCACCCAAGGTCACAGGAATCGATGCCCGGACTTAACAAGGTCACACTGCAATATACGCGAGTCACACAAGGTCAATCTGAAGGGAAAGTGGAGGGGGAAAGGAAGGGGGTAGAGGTTGGGGATGAGGAAGAGGAAGGATAGATGGAAGGATGGAAGGAGGGAGTGGGGGAGGAAAGGAGGGAAGGATGGAGAGAGGGAAGGACGGTTGGAAGAAGGGAGGGAGGGAGGAATGGCGGAAGGTGATAATGTGGTATATGAGAGAGAGAGAGAGAGAGAGAGAGAGAGAGAGAGAGAGAGAGAGAGAGAGAGAGAGAGAGAGAGAGAGAGAGAGAGAGAGAGAGAGAGAGAGAGAGAGAGAGAGAGAGAACGTAACCCGTGGATGTCAGGAGTTAAATTATAGAAGTACTATTAATTATTTAATTATTTTTTGCAGGGTACCAATTATTCAATGACATAAGGTAATGGGCAATCTCTCTCTCTCTCTCTCTCTCTCTCTCTCTCTCTCTCTCTCCCCCCTAAGATTTACATAATCGAGCGACATGATCGAAATTTTAATAATAAATAACATACATAAAAAGTGTGTGTGCGCGTGCGTGCGTGCGTGCGTGTGTGCGTGTGTGCGTGTGTGTGTGTGCGTGTGCGTGTGTGTGGGTGTGGGTGTATGTGTGTGTATAAGAATGATGGTATCTATTATATTTTTCAAAAGCTTTAAGATACAATTTTGAAAGCCTTATAGAAATTGGTTATTCCTCTACATTTTAGCCTCAAAACAAAACTTAAAAAACACCTCTACCTCTGATGGCACAACAATGGCACGTTAGTGTGAAAACAACTGTTCCATTTCACAACACTTTACTCCACAAATTATTTCCACAAAATGTTCGCCCGTTGGTTGCACTTCACACAACAAAATTCTGTTAAAAACTCAATGTTTACTCCTTTCCGGAACGTGAACAAAAGTTACAAAAAGCATTTAATCCTTTTTATAACGGTTAGAACGTTTCAATTTTATTTGTTGATAATTTATACTAATGTTACGAATTGTGAGAAGGATGTGATTCTTCATGATTCGAAACAACTGTACTTTGTTTCAGCAGCTGCGAACCACATCACAAGACAATAAAACAGATCAACACAATGAATAGAATGATAATAATAATCAATAATAATAACAAAAATACTAACAACCATAATAATGATGATATCAATAATTACAACAAAAATAATATTCCAATATTATCGTATTTATACAAAAGCATTTGAAATAGTAGTAGTAGTAGTAGTAGTAGTAGTAGTAGTAGTAGTAGTAGTAGTAGTAGTAGTAGTAGTAGTAGTAGTAGTAGTAAAAATAGTAGTAGTAGTAGTAGTAGCAGCAGCAGCAGCATACCAGAGGTGTGTGTGTGTGTGTGTGTGTGTGTGTGTGTGTGTGTGTGTGTGTGTGTGTGTGTGTGTGTGTGTGTGTGTGTGTGTGTGTGTGTGTGTGTGTGTGTGTGTGTGTGTGTGATTGTTTGCCAAGTTGTGAGGAGAGTGAGATACAATGACCGTCCTACAAAGGTGCGTTACTTCCACCCACCAAGACTAACGTGAGCTGCTCAGTAAAGGAGAAGTGTTATCAGGAAACATCGTTCGTGTATTATTGGGTCAGTCTAACCCCGCTTGGAATGTAAAATACGACGCAAATACAGGTAGTCCTTTATGGAGTCTACTGATGTCTATTATAGCCATAACGATATAACAAAGCGTGGAATGTAGGCCAGTATATTTGGAGTCTGGGGGGAGTGTTGGGTGTGTGTGTGGAATGTATGTATGTATGTATGTATGTATGTATGTATGTATGTATCTGTGTCTGTGTCTGTGTCTGTGTGTGTGTGTGTGTGTGTGTGTGTGTGTGTGTGTGTGTGTGTGTGTGTGTGTGTGTCTACGTTTTCTGTTGCTAGTGACGATAAAATACATTATATTATTTCATTCCTTGACTCTTTTGATGAAATGTAAATCCCCATTGATCTGTTCATACTCTGCTTTCTGTGATGAGAAGGGAACGTGTTGAAGTGGCTCGGCCGTGAGGGGTTTAATATTTACTTTTATCGTTTATACTGATTGATTATCTATTTTTTACTCAACAAACGTAGGCAATATCCTGTCATACCAGCGACGTCACAGCCTCGTATAATCTAAACACTTAACATTATGTATATTCTTTTTCACCCTAGGGCTTTTTAATCTCCTCCATAGTGAGTTA
>JAXIVD010007095.1:0-10000 GCA_036785275.1 Cancer borealis
CGGGTGACTGTTCACCTACATCCTCAGCCTCCTTTACCTTCGAGCAGCTGATTTTTTTTTAAAGCCTCCCTATCCAAGCTAAATTATTGTTTTTGGCTTCTAAACTAAATTATCTGAACTTTTCTTACGGGTAGACGTTTATTTTATTTTCCATAGGGACTAAACAAACTATTTCAGGTGACAACTGGACACTTCTTATAACATCAACGTTTGTATATTGTAAGTTTAAGTTCACGTAAGCTAGACTGCAATACGAAACTCTGTCCACTAATAAACGTTAATGAAAATACCTTGTGGGAGGAGTCTAGTATCCTTGCTTGATGAAACACACATAGCTACAATTAAGGCTAAGAAATATTAAGCCTTATAGAGTACTTACTGGAGGGAGGTACATTAATATTAAGGCAAGGAGGTGCTGTGGGCTGTAGTTTGGTTCATGGGTTACCTCTGGGGAAGATGGTTGGGAAGTTTCATGCATAAACTAAGTACTCTAGGGAAATGAGGGTTAGTTTAAGGGGGAGACATTAAATAGAGGAGGAGATGAAGGGAAGGGATGAAGGGATGCAACACGAAGGAAGAATAGGGATAACAGAGAAGAATAGGAAGGATTAAGGAAGAGGAAGGATAGGAAGGGATTGGTTGATGGTGGAGAATAGGGAATAGGAGGAAAGGGAAGAAACGTTGTTATGAAGAAAGGAAAAAGGGAGAGAAGAAAAACATGGATAAACAGAAAAGGTAAAGGAAATAGAAGCGAAGGAAAAAATAGACATGAAAAGAGGAAGAATGAAAGCAAAGGAGAGGGAAAAGAAGATGGAAAGAGTAGCAAGAGAGAGAAGATGAAAGGAAGTGAAAGGGAGAGTGTAAGGGAGAGTGAGGGGAGGGAGAAGAGTGAGAGGGGAAAGGGAGGGGAGAATGAGGGGGGAGGGAGGGGAGACCAGGGACAGCTGCTTAGATTCTCAAGATCACAGTAAATGATAAATATTGACTGTGAGAAATATACACACTCATTTAGAAGGACAAACACTTGTATACAATAGTTGGTTATGAACACCACCTCCCCTTCCCTCCTCTAAGTGTCCCTCCCTCTCTCTCTTTCTCTCTTTCTCTTTCTCCCCTCTTACACCCTCTCTACTTTGCTCTCTCTTTCTCTCTCTTTCTCCCTCTGTATCACCCGCCCTCTTCTTCCCTTGTACGCGGCGCTCTCTATCTCTTTCTCTTCTCTCTTTCTCTCTCTCTTCTCTCCAGACCTCTTCACTTTATTTACTCTCCCTCCTCTTCAACCATTCTTGTCGACTCCATTCTCTCTCTCTCTCTCTCTCTCTCTCTCTCTCTCTCTCTCTCTCTCTCTCTCTCTCTCTCTCTCTCTCTCTCTCTCTCTCTCTCTCTCTCTCTCGTAATATTAGTAGTAAGTATTAGCAACGAAGTGGAAAATTCATGTCAACTACTGTGAACGACTTACATACGTGGAAGGAGCGGCAGAGTACTTCCGTTAACGGCATCTACTAAGTTGTCAGTGATTATATATACGTGTGCACTGCTACCGCGGGAACTAGTGCACCTGATCCAACGAGGTGCGAGGAGAAGGAATGGAGAAAAGGAAGGGAGAGGAAAGGTTAATGAAGAAAGGAAGCAGGTGGGAGGTTAAGAAAAGCAGGGAAGAAGGAAAGAGTAAAGGTCAATGAAGGAAGGAAGAAGGAAAGAAGGGTTAGTGAAGGGAGATAAAAGGAAGGAAGAGAAGAGAAATTAGATAAGGTTTGTGTTCAGTGTTGGTGTGTGTGTGTGTGTGTATTGACTTGTGTTGAGTGTGTTGAGTGTGTGTGTGTTTGACGGTGTTGAGGTGTGTGTTTCTAGTGTGTTGCGTGAAGTGAAGTTATTAGATTACAGAAGTTTAGGTTTATAAGGTACAAACAGAGTAAGCAGTGTTTCTCTCTATATATATATCTCTTTCTCTCTCTCTGTCCCTGTCATTCCTATCCATCTTTTTCTCCACCAAGCTGTAATGAACCTCTACACCTCTCTCAAAGCCATCCAGCAAGGCGAGCATCTCACCACAAACTAATCTCCCCCTGAAAATAAGACAACAATAATAACATTCCAAGTATTTTTTTCGCATCAACACCGGACACCAAATTAGTTCCCACACCTCCCTCGTCTCAGACTTCACCAACGACATACCAAGAATTCTTCATTACACTCTCAAGAAGGGAAAGTAAGTGAGTTAAAGATTACTATTATTATATTACTATTTCAGATGTTAAGTAATGATGTTCAAGCCGATTCAATTGTATTATTAATGGGTTAGTATTCTTTCTTTTCTTAGTGGTTTATTAACGATCATTACTCAGGTATGAAAATATACTATAATCGCTGGAGGGTTTTTTACAATTTCTATATCGTTAAATAAATTAGTCATCATTATATTTTACTTACACCTCTTATCTCACCCTTAAAATAACTATGAATCATTACAACAAAGATATTATATAAAAAATAAGATAAAAATTAACTACAATTATATCATTAAACCCAATAGGAATATAATCGTCACCCTTCACCTATTAATCTAAAGAAAACATTCCAATGACATCAATCACACTTGTACTCCATTCACCACCACGTCCCTCAACCTACCACCTTTATTAATTACACAGGTACACGATCATTAATTAATTACACAGGTACGAACCAGACCATTATACAGGTAGGAGAACGAAACAAAAATAAATGTAGTTAAAAAAAAGAGAGAAAAAAAAGATTATTGTAATGATTAAAGCCAACAAGTTATAATAGTTGTCTTTAAAGCGATGGAAATAGTGTGTTCCTTCATCATAGCTTCTTAACTCCTCCTCCTCCTCCTCCTCCTCCTCCTCCTCCTCCTCCTCCTCCTCCTGATGATGATGATGAAAGAAGATCACAAACTTTTACCTGAGGCTGATTGCTGCTGAGGGACGCAATCAAGACCTGCTCTGATGGTACGTGTGTTATTTTTTTTCTTTCTTTTTTTTTCTTCTTTTTTTTACTTTTTTTTTTTTTTTGGTCTTCTACTTCTTTATTTTTGTTTTTACTAGTTATGTTACTGGATATAGACAAAGTATCGTTCATCATATCTCTTAGGTTCGTTTTTATTCTATTTCCAGACGTGAAGGAGGGGGAGGAGAGGAGGAGGAGGAGGATAAGAGGAGGAGGATAGGAGGAGGAGGAGGATATCTTCAGAAATAATTATGATAAGAACGCCATAGGATACAGGAAACACATCTCCCTTTGAGAGGAAACAAGTGAGGGGAAGAGGAACAGGTAAGGGGAAAAGGGAGGACAGGTAAAGGGAAGATGCGTTACGAGATAAAGGGAAACAATACGTATGTGAAGGGAAAAGAGGGGAAAGGTTGCCAAGGGGACGTACATACATACTTACATATATGGTGAGGGGAAGAATGGCAGAGGAAAGTGAGGGGAAGATATGCAACAGAAGTTCAAGGACGTATTAGGAGAAAATTAATGAAGAGTAAACTAGAGTAAGGGGAAAACACTGATAAAGGGAGGAGGGGAGGGGAAAAAAGGGGAAAAAACATAATGACTAAACTAAGTAAATGGTGAAACTGAGGGGAAAACTAAATCCAAGTGAAGCTAAATGAAGAGTAGCATATGTCAGGGAAAATACGTGAAGGGGAAAAGAAACAAGTAAGGACAACGAGGGGAAAGAACCGGAAGGAAGGGAGATGCAGGAGGTGGAGGAAGGGAGGGAGGGAAAGGAGGGGAGGGAGGGATTACAACACAGCATGGATGAGGGGAGAGGAAGGATGACTTTAAGGAGATAAGCATGAGAAGGCAAATGTGAGCGAGAGAGAGAGAGAGAGAGAGAGAGAGAGAGAGAGAGAGAGAGAGAGAGAGAGAGAGAGAGAGAGAGAGAGAGAGAGAGAGAGGATGAGATAGACAAGCTAACCAAACTGCAGTAGTGAAATGCTGTTGGCTGAGGGGAAACCACGTATCAAACAGAATTCCCCTCGAGGTCAGCTTCACACTCTCTGATTGAGCCACGAGGGAGTAAGACCAGAGTAAGGGGACACGGAAGGGCAAGTGAGGGCAGAAAAGAGGGGAAAAAAAAGAAGCAAAAGTTAGGGACTAGAAAAAGATACGATGGGAGAAAGGGTGAAAAAAATGGCAAATGTAAAAAAAAAAAAAAAAAAAAAAAAAAAAAAAAAGGGGAGGAATGATAGAAGAGGAAAGGGAAACAGAGGATGAAGAAGAGGGGAAATAAGGGATAAATGTGAAGGAGAGGATTCAAATGACGTATAAGGAGATAGGGAACAGAGGGTACGAAGGAGAGGAGGAGAAAGGGAGTGAGGGGAGGCAAGATGGTGAGAGGGGAAAGTGAGGGAGGAAGTGAGGGAGGAAGGATAAGAGTGGAAAGTGGCAACACACCTTTATAGATATGACACTGAGGGTCCTTGTGTGTGTGTGTGTGTGTGTGTGTGTGTGTGTGTGTGTGTGTGTGTGTGTGTGTGTGTGTGTGTGTGTGAATGAAAGTTCTTTGTGGTGAATCTGTCCGTGTGTGCAAATTGTGAGGGGAAGAAGCGAGGGGAGTTGCGTGCTTGCGTGTGTGTGTGTGTGTGTGTGTGTGTGTGTGTGTGTGTGTGTGTGTGTGTGTGTGTGTGTGTATGTGTGGTTGAGTATTTGCTTTTAATATCACACACACACACACACACACACACACACACACACACACACACACACACACACACACATACACACACACACACACACACACACACACACACACACACACACACACACATTCTGAACTACACAAAAATCACAGAAATTAGCGCAAGAAAAGTGACAAGAACAAGCTATCCCTTCTTCTCTCTCTCTCTCTCTCTCTCTCTCTCTCTCTCTCTCTCTCTCTCTCTCTCTCTCTCTCTCTCTCTCTCTCTCTCTCCACCCTTCTCTTCTCTTCACCTCTCTTTCCTTTCAGTTTCTTTAATTCCTTCTCCTTCCCTTTCCTTTTCCCTCACTTTCCTTCATCATTCCCCTTTCTTCCCTCCAAATTTCTCCTCCCTTTCTTTTTCCTTCTCATTCCCTTTTCTTTCCCCATTTCTCGTTTCCCCTCATATCCCATTTCCCTGTTTCCCTTATCCTCCCTTTCCTTCCCCTCGTCACCAAACAGAGGAAAGGAAGAGTATCAGACAAACTGTGAGGATGGAAAGAGACGAAGAGATCTGGAGGCGTGAAGGGAGGGGCGGGAAGAGGGTGAGGGGAGCGAGGGAGGGTAAGGGGAGGATAAGGGGAGTGGGGTAGACGAGGAGAATATAATTAATGGCGCCTGAACTTGGGGTTTGTGAGTCAGCCGCTCTAGTCACGCCACAACCAGAAGGGGAGGGAAGAAGGGAAGGAAGGAGGAAAGGAGGGAAGGGAAGGAGGGAAAGGACAGAGTGAGTGTAGAAGGAAGGGTTAAGAAAATAGGCGAAAAGGAATGGGAAAAGGTTGAAAGCGAGGAGATAAGGAAAGAGGGGAGAGCGGTGAGAGGGAAGTAAAAGACAGGGAGGTTAAGAGAGTGAGATGATAGGGAAGAGAGGGAGGAAAGGAGGGAAGGAGGGAGGGAAGGAGGGAGAGATTAGGACCCCCGAAAAAATAGGAGAAAAAAAAGTGGAGCAAGGGAAAAAAAAAGTCATACAAAATTAAACCTGTGAATGGACATGTGTGTGTGCGTTGGCATGTGCGTGTGCGTACGTGTGTGTACGTGTGCATGCGTGTATAAGCAAAGGTGTGGTGAGAGACAAAGTAGGAATAACTTCTCGGGCCAGGAAATTACACGAAATACTCGCTAAACTTAAGTACGGAAATGGGATCTTAACGGAGGAGGAAACTTCATCACAACTTGAGCCCGAAACCATTACGGCCAGACTGTCTTCATTTGGCACCTATATAGTTGTTTGGGCTCAACATTACCTTCAAACCTCCTGTCACCAACACCAACACCTCACCTCGCATCCCCTCACTGCCTCTCACCTCACTGATCCTAGTTCTTATACACACACACACACACACGCGCACACACACACACACACACACACACACACACACACACACACACACACACACACAGGATAGGGATGTAGGTAGGAGGTGTGGCTATGATAACACATGATGATAACAAAGATAAGAATGATAGGTAAGGTTAAGAATGTGTTTAGGAAGTACGTACTGACTATGGTGATTAGTTGCAAGTTTACTGATTCAATGTGTGTGTGTGTGTGTGTGTGTGTGTGTGTGTGTGTGTGTGTGTGTGTGTGTGTGTGTGTGTGTGTGTGTGTGCGCGCGCGCGCCTCAGTGGAATCCGAGTGAGATGCCTAAGTTTAATAACAGTGTTGATAGTGACAGTTACGATGGCTTCCAGAGCACTTCCAGCGCTCCAGAGTGAAGGTGAACGTTTTAACAGTGACACGTGATAGTGATAGTGATAGTGATGATAGTGAATGGTTATAGTGATGATAATGAATGGCGATGATGATGGCAATTATCACTTCCAGGGTTTTTCAAATGAGGCAAAGTCCAGTAATGATGATGATGATGATGATGATGATGATGATGATGATGATGATGATGAAAGAATAAGAAAAAGAAGAAGAACCGTGGATAATCACAGCCATTATTTCCAAACTAAGACGACGCTGATGAGGAAGGAAAAAGATGATGAATGCAGTGACGCGGCCGCTGTGACACACGGGCCGCGGCGGAGTGATGAGGCGCCACTCGGCTCTGTTTACTGATGCGCCGAATACCACATACCAAACGGAAGACGTATTTCTGCATCCCAATCTCGACTAATAATACTCCTCCTTACCCTTATCTTAAAGTGGAGAGGAGTAACCAGAAGTCTTGAAATACCTAGATGCAAATTATATTCACTGGTATAGATATGAAATAGGAAAGAAATGAGCCACGGTGAAGCTAATGCGATTAAACCTAATGTGTATTCAACCCTTAAGAAACTACAGTGAATATTCTCCCCACAAAGGATGATGCTGGAAATAAATGGGCAGCCAATAATATAAAGGTATACGAGAGAGAGAGAGAAAAGATAAGAAGCGAAGGAAAGGAGAGAGAGAGAAGAACGGAAGGATGGTGCGTGAGGATAAGGCAGGAATTAATAAAAGCTTTAGGATGGGTTTAAATAGGGATGACAGGATGGAGAGAAATAGAGTAAAAGGGTGGAGGAAGGCAGAGGTGAGAGTTGGAGGGAAGTTGAGAGGAAGAATGTGTGGGAAAAATGGAGATAAAGGAGGTAGAGGAAGGGTATGAGTGGAGAAGAGGGGAGCAGTGAGGAAGGGAGGGAGGAAAGGAAGAGGAGGGTAGGTAGTGGGAGCTGGAGGAGCAATATCGACAGAACGGGAGGAGGGGAGTGAGAGGAGGAGGGTAGGAGACACTCGTAGGGATGGGGTGGAGGGGGAGTGGATGTGGGTGGAAGTCTGGGCAGGTTCGAGACAGAACGAGCCTCAGTCAGCCTCACGCAGTCGAAGGGGAAACAGTGTCGACCGCCCTTCCCCTCTCCCGTATGAGGCAACTTTATCGCTTCTCACAGTTTAGTCTTAGGTCGCCGGTCACTTATTTTTTTTCCCCTCTGTCTGTCTGTCCTCGTCTCGCCTCGTCCCCTTAATCGTCGCGTGAGGAAAACTAGTGACTTGTAAGAGAAAAATGCAAACTTGTTATACTGCATTACAATTAACAGCTAACTAAATTAATTAAACTTTGTGGGAGGGTGACGCTTGTGTGTGTGTGTGTGTGTGTGTGTGTGTGTGTGTGTGTGTGTGTGTGTGTGTGTGTGTGTGTGTGTGTGTGTGTGTTGCTGAGGTTCACTGGCACTGTTTTGTTTGTTTTTTATTAAGAACTAGAAATCTTGATGTGTGTTTGCAAGGAAATGGTGAATATTTGATTGTTGTTCTTGCTGTTCTTGTTATTGTTTTTTGTTATTTGCTGCTCAGCGTCGAGGCAGAACACGAAATATTGAGGGAAAAAAAAAAAAAATGTGAGAAATGTAAAACCAAAAATAAATAAATAAATAAAATAAATAAAAGGAAAATCAACACAGAATGACATTTTGTGAAGTGACTTGTGGCAAATGAAAAACAAATGAAGGAAATTAATGTCAACAATACGTGAGGCGAAATATGAATAAATAAAGAGAAAGAAAAAAATAAACGAACTTAAATAAAAGAAGAAAAATAACTGATAAAAGAAGACGGAAAAAAAATAATAAAACTTGAGTGAGATTAGTAAAGTCTTACCCTTTGTTTCCCAGTGTGATTTACGTACATCATTAATTACCCACGGAGCGGAAAAGTGCACACATAAAAACGTACATAAAGTAAATCTACGCACACAGTATTAATTCCAGATAGCATTTTCCTCCTCCTCCTCCTCCTCCTCCTCCTCCTCCTCCTCCTTAAAGTGCTCTATTTCACTGTTTAATCATCTCCTTCCTTACGTACTTCACTGCTAAAGGTAACTAATTAATTACTTAACTTTTTTTCACTGCTCACCTAAGACACTGTTTCTTCCCTTAGGTTACTGCCCGCTAAGACACTGTTGACTGCACGTTTCCCCTCACTTATATAGTAACCAGTCTATCTAAAATTCCCCTCACCTTGTACTTTTTTCACCTGAGGACACTGCTAATCTAATACACTTTTCACTCTGGGTACAAGTTAGGTCAGAGAGGGCAGAGAGGTGAGGGGAACATTTTGCCTCGGCGCTAAGGGGAAAGTGAGGGGACGCCTGAAATTCATGAGGATACGAGCAGGTGTCTGACAGTCATCACCTTCTACCACCTGCCTAGTTGTGGTGTCCCGTGTGGTGGTGAGTGGTGTGTGGTAGTGAGTATGAATTTGGTGTTGTGGTGAGTAGGTGGTGAGTGTGTTGATGTGTGGTAACTGTAACCAAAATTAGGGACAAGAGGGGAAGGAAGGGTGGATGGCAAAGAGGGGAAAGTTTGAGGGTAAGGAATGGGTGAAAGGGTAACAAGGGTAAAGAGAAAGTCGATGGATAAAATGGAGGGGAAACAAAGATCGAGAGGAAGAGAAGAGGCTGAGGGTAAGTGAGGGGAAAGAGTGGCAACGGTATGGCTAGGTCGAGGGGAAGAATGGAGAAGGAAATGATCGCGGGAAAGGGATGGTAGGGAAGATGGCGACCATTACGAAGGGGAAACAGAATGAGGGGAAGGGAAGGGGAAAGATTAAGGGGAAGGCCTATAGGAAAAACGTGATTGGTTCTTAGGCAAGGAAGGATTCTTTTTAATTGGTTCTACGGTATAAAAGTGACCTCCGAGCGTCTCTTAGGGGGTGAGGTGAGCCTTAGAAGTGACTGATGGCAGAGATGAAAGGGAGAGTAACCACTGTGCTCATATATGTCTCTTCTCCTCTAAGTCTTCAAGAGAGGAGCATAAGATACATATTTAATTTATCTCTGCTATTTTCTCTCTCTCTTTATTTTTATTTTTCTCTCTAAATTACCAGGTGTTATTCAGGTATTTATTAAAAGACGAAACTTGAGATAGTTTAGTACCCGCTTTCGTGAGATTCCAACCCACGTCTGATTAAGCCACCGAGTGCACAACAGTAGCCGTTCAGCCACCATGACACAGTGGACTGATTGATAGGCGGACTCACTGACTCACTGACAAACGACTCACTTAACGATTTACTGTCAGATGCCTTGACTGACAACTAGATGGACTGAAAGTGAGTGAAATTGAGCCAGAGAGTGAGATAGCCAGCGAATGAGTGAATATGTGAGCAAAAGGAGAGTGAGTGAGTGAGTGAGTGAGTGAGTGAGTGAGTAAGTGAGTGAGTGAGTGAGTGAGTGAGCCAACCGCCCTCGTTCAATATATAGGTATTACATCAAGACACGTAAAGTTTCATATGCTTCGAAATAGGTTACGAGAAGCGGGTTCTTGTTTTATATTTTAGTGAACCACTCCCACGTGACGCATTTTTACGTATTTCCA
>JAXIVD010007095.1:12500-21429 GCA_036785275.1 Cancer borealis
ACTAGGGAGAGAATGGTGTAAAGTTTTTTTTTTCCTTTTACTTTCATAATAATCCACAAATTAATCTTGAGTCCTTTCGCTTTGCCTTTACATCCACAAACTTATCCATCAAGAAAATGTAATGGTTTCCCTGCACGGCTCCATCTTCTTACGTTATATATTTGAGGGTCAGGACTAAGCCTTTGGTCACCGTTGCCTCGCCTCGCCTCTCCTTGCCTCGCCTCGTCTCTCCTCGCCTCGCCTTGCCCCTCACCCCACTACAACTCACTCCGCTCCATGCACACACAAGACAAGGGGAAAAAAAACCACAATAGCTGAATTATCTCACCCGCTGCATGTATATCATCTAGCCAAAAAATAGAAAGGGAATTTTTCGTATATAAATAATCCTTATCCTAAGTGAATATTAAGCGTGCGTAGCCATCCATTGCTTCAGATTTATGAGGCAGTCAACGGTGGTCCTCAGGCGCCGCCCCGCTTGCCTCACTAACTCAATGCCTTTCATATTATTATACACAAAACAAGGAAGTATTCAAAATCGTAAAGGAAAATAATTTGTGGGAAAGGAATTAAATGTTTTAAGAGGAAACCCATTACCATGCAAAATTCGTGTCCCAAAAAAAAGAGAAAAAGTGTAATTGAAATCTTAATGAAAACGAAATTAGCTTACGTCAGGGAACGAACTCGTTACAAAAAATTCATAATGTGCAATGAAAAAATACACTAATGCAAATGACAACACCAAAAAATGCCTAGATAAGAAAAATTGCATTGTTTTAAAAAGAAAGCGTGTTACCTGTGCATGTGAGTTAAGTGCCTTACCTACCACACACACCCTTCCACCCACACCTGTCCACCCGTACACACCTGGCAGCTCTACTCACCTTGCACCATACACACCTGAACCATCCACAACTACATTCCTTCACACCTGTCCTTTCATCACCTTCCCACACACCTGACCTATCTTCACCCCACCTCAACCTATCTTGCGGCCACTCCTACACACCTTACCTCATACACATACACATTGCACCGACCTTCCACACACACACACACACACACACACCCTTGCTTCCTTCACTTACCTGGCTGTTCCTGAAGACCCAGCATGTCCTCAGGGGCGGTCACACCGAGGCTTCTGCAAATTGCACAAGGGAACACATTAAAGAGAGCAAGAGTCGACTCCCAGGCACAGCTTTCACTCTTTTTTTTTCTTTTCTTTTTTTACATTTTCACATACTACGAGTCTTCCAAAAAATGGTGGAATTTGAATGCCTCTCAAGTTTTGAAAATTGATATTGGATAACTTTAGCACGTTCTTTTCTTTGGGAGTGGCAAATAGACATCAGGTTTTATTTTGTTTTTTTTGTTCTTTAAACCCTCGCTGAGTTTACCTTTATAAAGAAAACCAATAATGTGAAGGCAGTTCTTTAAAGGATTCAGTAACAGAAGCAGGTGATGATTGGAGAAGAAAAATAATTCAACGTCAGAAATCAACGCGACAAAGAACATGAAAAAAATAATCCAATGTGAGCCAAATGAAACACAATCAACGCGCCAAGGAATGAAAACGTTGAATACCAGTGAAACACGATACGAAATGAAACAGTAGACATCAGGGAAAAGACACTTGAAATAAAGAACCAAAAAAAATACAAAATCAAACGCAAAACAATTATACAAAACAATAAAATTAGATTAAAAAAAAAAAAAAAAAAAAACGTAACGATCATCAGAGGGATAAATAACAACACAAACAAAAAAGCATCGTCAAAAAAAAATAATGAAACGAAATTAAAACAAAATAGAAAATAAAAACTAATCCAAGACGTCAAGGAGGAGATAAAACAAAGCATAAAAAATAAAAATAAAAACATATATATATATACCCACGTAACATTTACCATTATGAAAAGAGCAACAACACCCGGGAGACTGCAAGGCCCATGAAAGGAGTATGTTCCACTCTAGCCAGGAAATTTACAGCCTCGCATCCTCAACTCGTAAAAATCGGAAGAAAATGAAAGAAAATGTTACAAGAAAAACGAAAAAATATATAAAAAAAGAATGTTGGAAAGTCATGTTTTGAGAGATGAATAAAATAAGTCACATCGTTTGAAAGATAACTGACTGATGACTGATCTATATTCTTGACTGACTGACTGACTGATTGACTGACTGATTGGACTAGAGAAGCTTAATAATTGGTTGTTCTAGTTTTGTAAGTGTTGGGGGGGATGGGGGGAGGGGATGGATGGAGAGATAGAGAGATAGAGAGCTTAAGGTGCTTAGCAGAGGTATGTCAACACTTAGTAAATGTAATGAGGTAATTATTCTCTCTCTCTCTCTCTCTCTCTCTCTCTCTCTCTCTCTCTCTCTCTCTCTCTCTCTCTCTCTCTCTCTCTCTCTCTCTCTCTCTCTCTCTCTCTGTCTCACTTCACTTCTCTTCTCCCTCTGTTTTATTCTTCCTTTGTTACTTCCACTTGGACTCTCTCTCTCTCTTCTTCTTTTTTTCTCTCTCCTTTTCTCATTCAAACTGTCCCTCTCTTATTTTTTCCCTCTTAACACTGTCTTCCTCTTTCTTGGCACCAAAGACTATACTCTCTCTCTCTCTCTCTCTCTCTCTCTCTCTCTCTCTCTCTCTCTCTCTCTCTCTCTCTCTCTCTCTCTCTGGTATTATCTCCTGTCTTCACCGCGTGTGTCTGAACGAAACGTAATATCCTAGAACGATAATTTTAGGCCGTCACGTAGGCAACACATTTACTAATTGCATATAAATTGCGAATACGACTGTAGTTTTTTTTTTTTTTTTTCGCCGAAGCAATTAGGGTCAGTAGTTATTAATGTTTTACTCTCTAAGTGTGTGTGTGTGTGTGTGTGTGTGTGTGTGTGGTGTGTGTGTGTGTGTGTGTGTGTGTGTGTGTGTGGGAAAAGTGTAGAAAGAAAAAAAATATATATATAGTGTAAATGAAAATGAAGAGGAGAAGGTGCAAGAGAAATGGACGAGAAGCAGAATAAAGAGAAGCAGGACAAGAAGAAGAAGAAGAAGAAGAAGAGGAAGAAGAAGAAGAAGAAGAAGAAGAAGAAGAAGAAGAAGAAGAAGAAGAAGGAGGAGGAGGAAAAGGAGAACATTATTTAGTGTGTCTTGCAAGAACAAGCGGTCGTCCTTCTCTCTCCCTCCTCCTCCTCCTCCTCCTCCTCCTCCTCCTCCTCCTCCTCGACCCTGCCCGTCAAAAATCCCGCAACTTCACCATCAATAACCTTAATGGCGAAAACACCAACCGAGGCACCGGATCCACAAGAACAAAGAAGAAAAACTATAAAAAGAACACAACACAAAAGAACTCCGTCTCTTAGAACTCACGGCAGAGAGAGAGAGAGAGAGAGAGAGAGAGAGAGAGAGAGAGAGAGAGAGAGAGAGAGAGAGAGAGAGAGAGAGAGAGAGAGAGAGAGAAAGGGGGGCAGGGAGATGTGGGGTTGTTGATATATGCATAAGAGGGAAGGAGAGATGGAGAGAGGGAGGGAGAGAAGTGCGGTGATGTCAAATGGAATAAGGGAGGAAAGGTAAGGTAAGTGATATTCAGAGGGAAAGAGGTAGGAAGGTAAGGACGTGAAGGAAAGGGAAATAAAGTAAAGGGAAGAGGTTTTCCATGACGTGAGGGAGAGGTAGGTTGGGTTCCAGAGAGGTAAATCGGTCTGGCAATGGAAAGCTATACGCTGGCCTTGAAATAAATCACGAGGGAAGATGATAAACGACAGGAGGTGTGTGGGTTTAGTCAGTCGTCGCCGGGAAGTGAGACGGGGAGGTACGCCTTACCCTCTCTCTCCCTTATAACCGCTTCCAGGTTTAAGAGGAATTAGTTAGTCTATCAATGAGCCATAAACGGTCAGCTATATACCTCAATTACGGTATATTTAAGAAGGAAATCACCGTACAAGGTCGTAATCTCAGGGTCTAACAAGCGAGGGGAGGGTGCGAAGCCTTGAATTGGGTTGTTTAATGGTTGGTCAAGTCGTAGTGTGTCTATGGACGATGATGAACACCTCGTTAACTGTTCCTAACGGGGTCACTTTATGGTTACGCTTTGTTTTCCTTTCAGGGGATTACCGAGTGAGACTGAGAGTGAGAAGTATAATCTGAGGCTGAGAAGTGACTTTTATTCCCCGCTGGTGCAAGGCGACTGGACATTGCCGGACAGAGCCTTGAATTGTGGCTGATTTACTGAAGACAACCAACGCGTCACCTAAATCGAAGCTACTCACTGTCTCCACCTCCACCTTCCACCCTCCTGTCTCCTCCACCCTTCTGTACCTCAAACCCTCACCCTCCAAAAATCTCACAATCTCTCACTTTCTATCACTCACCCTCCCCTCAGCCTTCCCTTCCTACTTCATCCTCAAATCCCATCCTACATCCCCTTCAAGTCGCCCTCTCAACGTCACTCTTGTCTCCCTCTCCATCTCACCATTAAAACTCCCTCTCTACTGACAACCTACTCTCCTACCTTATCAATAACCTTTATTCTATACCTCTCAACCTTTCTTCCCCTCACTCTTCCCCTCACCCTCGACGCTTTGCTATGGAGCCCCGCGGAGACCGACCCTTGTATCATCTAGGAGTGGGCGGCATTTACCTGTTCCTCCTCCTGCCGCTAATCACCGCCAAGCACACACAAGGTAAGTGACGCAGGTGTAAAAAGCCAAGGAAGAAATGAGTAATTTAGGTCATTGTTATTAATTTAAGTTCAGCCTCACAGGTACACAAGGACAGGTGTGTTCCCTCTTTTCCTTCAGGTGTTGCTATTACTACAGGTGAATTTGCGTGGTTCCTCCCCCCTCCCCCCCGGCCAACTTTCAATACACGTAGTTGTGAAATGGATGAAATAACTTAATTTAGTCAATATCCCTAAAGTGAACACAGTAATTATCGTAGTTTTTTTTTTTCTCTCTATCTCTTTTCTATCTTTTTTTGTGTTGTTGCTATTGATGCTGCTGTTGTTGTTGTTGTTGTTGTTGTTGTTGTTGTTATTGTTGTTTTGGGGACGAGGGAATAAAAAAAGGGATTGAAAAAAAAACAAATATTCTTTATACAATTACGTGAAGTTGTTGGGGAAAAAAAAGTAAATAAAACAAAGCTGCCTTGGCCATGGATCCGATAAAACAAAACAAAAAACTATATCGAATCAAGTGATTATTGACTATTAACACACACACACACACACACACACACACACACACACACACACACACACACACACACACACACACACACACGTTAATTGACATTTTCGTTACACCTCATTTACTTTCCTCCCAATAGAACCAATTTATTCTATTGCAATCTAAAGTTCCCTGATTATCATTATTATCATCATTATCATCATTATCATTATCGTTATTATTATTAGATGGTAGTCATTATCATGCAATTACGCTGGAACACCTGCATATGTATAAGAGAGAGAGAGAGAGAGAGAGAGAGAGAGAGAGAGAGAGAGAGAGAGAGAGAGAGAGAGAGAGAGAGAGAGAGAGAGAGAGAGAGAGAGAGAGAGAGATTAGCACGATCATTACTGAGAAGGCGTAAAACTTGAGCAATTAGAACATCCTCGCTAATTACTCATCCTGTGCCTCCTCTTTCTCCTCCTCCTCCTCCTCCTCTTCCTCCTCCTCCTCCTCCTCCTCCTCCTCCTCCTCCTCCTCCTCCTCCAGCCTCCCTCATCTCCACTACGTCAGGTTCTATTAGGGACTCTCTCTCTCTCTCTCTCTCTCTCTCTCTCTCTCTCTCTCTCTCTCTCTCTCTCTCTCTCTCTCTCTCTCTCTCTCTCTACTCACTTTCAACAGTATAACTACCTAACTACAGCTAATAACCGATCTGTTTACCTGTTCTTCTAATTGTTTATCTATCAGAGCACCTGTTTACCTATCCGTCCCTTCCTCCCTCTCCTCTCAAGGCATTCAGAAGGAAGATGATCAGGAAGAAAACGCGACGCACAACTTCCTGTAATGTTAGGGGCGACTCAGCTATTTTATGTAATTGTTCAAAAGGTTTATTTTATTAATTTCCTTCATTGTTTTGTTATGTTTTGTTTTTTTTACCTCTAATCATGTGTAATATGTTCTCTTTTTTTACTCTTTTTTTCTCTCTCTCTCGATGGTTAGGAAGTTATGGAAAAATGTTTATCCCTCAAAAGAACTACGAGGAGGAGGGCGAGGAGGAGAAGGAGGAGGAGGGAGAAGAGGAGGAATAAAAGAAATTGAAAAAGAAGAAGAAGAAAGAGAAGTAGGAGGAAAAGGAAATGGATGAAATAAAAGAGAGGCAAAGAAGAGCCGTAAAAGAAGACACTAAGAGGAAATGAAGCAAAGATAATGTTGGTACACATAAAAAAGAGAGAGAAAATAATGAGAGGAAAGTTCCGCTAACGAGAAGAAGAGAGAAGAAAAATACGTAAGAACATAAATGAAAACACAAGAAAAAGGAAGAGGAAGAGGAAGAGGAAGAGGAAGAAGAGGAAGAGGAGGTAGAAATAGAAAAAGAATAACAGATACGGAAGTTATAGATGAAACAAACCACTATGATAAGAAAGATGTGTGTGTGTGTGTGTGTGTGTGTGTGTGTGTGTGTGTGTGTGTGTGTGTGTGTGTGTGTGTGTGTGTGTGTGTGTGTGTGTGTGTGTGTACGTGTGTGTGTGTGTGTGTGTATGGAAGAAGCAACGAAACGCATCACCTTTTAATCAGACCAGGTTTGTTAACGAGCATCGCAGCAAACAACCCAACTACCCTTACAACGACACTCACCTCGCGAAACTACGTCTGGCCCGCCTGAAGGACGCCACAACTCACTACGCAGGAGAAGGTGGCGCTGGGGGAGGGGGGTGGAGAAAGAGAGAGAGGGAGAGAGCCAGGGACGTGAGGTGGAGTGAATATACACAAGACACACACCAGAACCCTGTATGTTCCTCCCAAACACACGTAAAGGAGTGATTTGTTTGGTCAACGCGACAATCTGTAGAGAAGGAGGAAATAAAAAAGAAGAGAAAGAGGATTAGGAAGAGGAATAAGAAGGGTAGGTGAGGGTGGATTAGAGGTAAAAGGGTTTTAAAGGGGAAGGAAGTGGACAAACGGACTGAAAGTGGCTGTGGAAAGTGTCGAGAGAAGTGTGAGAGGCCGTGAAGTGCAGTGGTCGAGGGTCTGCGGAGGGAAATATTTATCCTGAAGGAGGGGACTAAAATAAGGTGACTGTTGGGGGCTTTTACTGGTCTGAGGGCGACGTGGGGAAAGTATGAGGGAGATATAACGAGCATACAGTAAAGACACGAACGAATTATGAGGGGAAAGTGTGAGGGTAAGAGTGTGGGGGGGAAGTGAGTAATGAGATGAGCCTATAGTGAGACCACGAAGGGATATGAGGGTAAAGTGAGGGGAGTGAGGGTGATCAAAGGGGATGTAGGTACTGTGAGGGTAAGGTGAGGCCACGCAGGTAGTCCCACAGGTGATATTTGCGTGGACCGTGCACTCAACAACACAATTTGAAGACAATGCAATTTCTCGGACTCGCTGACGGTTTTCCGAACGACTAAATACAGGACTGTGTGTGTGTGTGTGTGTGTGTGTGTGTGTGTGTGTGTGTGTGTGTGTGTGTGTGTGTGTGTGTGTGTGTGTGTGTGTGGAGTTCAATTTGCTGACCTCACCACCCACCAAAAAAACAATCTTAAGGGTTAATGTGTCAACCTAAATATCCAGTCTATTGTGAAAAGAAGGAAAGGGGAAAAAAAGGTTATAGGTAAGAAAATAGAAAAGTTATTCAGAAAACAGCAACACACACTCAGAACTTTCATCCCTTACTATTCGCGGTTTGAATTTCACGGGAATCTCTAGTATCAACCCTATATTTTTTCACTTCTATTTCTTTAACACTTCATAGGGAAAAAAAAAAGGAAATAGTTGAAAAATCTATCTCACAAGTAACTTCCATAGCCCTTTTAACCGAGCTTTTTTTTTTTTTTTTCTCATAGATCGAAACCTTATTTAACGTTTGCAAAATAAAAGAAAAAGAATCAACATAAACTGGCCCTCAACCCACTTTAACCACACCACCACAAGTGCGGCCAAATTAAGACTACACCTACTCGTTTCATGTAAAAAGTGGCTGGCGTGGCCTGTTACCGGACACCAATTTGAACCAAGCAACCGATGCTGGACACCGGTGGTGGACACCAGTGTTCTCGTGTGAAAGGGGGGGAGGTAATACCTTTGAAGAAAATTTAAATTTGTGAAAGAAATTAATGTATAATAATAATATGTACTCCTAACTATAATTATATTTCAATTTCATTTCACTATATCTCAAGATAACGGGCGTCTTCTGCTCTTTTTTTATATTCTATACGTTTTTTACGTAAAACCCATACATTTCGAGTTATTTCAAAATATGTGATTTATCTATAAAAAAAATTGTACCCTACAAAATTTCAAGAAAATTTCCACACCGAATCTCATGAAAATTGGCACTAAGGATTTTTCAGGCCAGACGAGGTCGAAAAAAATCTTTCTCATTTTACTACGAAAATATTAGTCTTACAGGAAAATTGTATAGATGTAAAGTTATGGAGTTTGATCATTTCTATCCCATAGTGTCATCATCTTTCCAAAAATTCTAATACTTATGAAGAAAATTTAAATTTTGTGAAAGATATTAATGCATATTACATTACACTCCTACATCTATAATTACATTCCAATTACATTTCATTATAATTTAATAGAACGGGCGTGTGGTGTTCTTTCTTTTATATTCTATACGTTTTTTACGTAAACCCCATACATTTCGAGTTATTTCAAAATATATGGTTTATGTCAAAAAATCTAAGGGTGTACCCTACAAAATTTCATGAAAATTTTCACACCTCCGAATCTCATGAAAATTGGT
>JAXIVD010007096.1:0-5000 GCA_036785275.1 Cancer borealis
GTAGTATCAAGCTTTACAGTATGTTAATTGTTTTTTTCTGCTGTATACAAGAGGTATAATGTTTGCCGCCACATTTGCGTATCCGTGGAGATAAAAAAATGGAATTCTTTATCGAATTCCGTACTTTTTTTAAAACCACCCTTCGGATATGCATCTGTTTAGCGTTTTTGTTTGTCCACAAGCCACACATGTTCCTATTTGGACTTATAAAAAGACCGTGTTGTTGTGTTGTTACTAGTGCGTGATTGAATTTGTGTGTTTTGTTTAATGTCTTCTCTATGTATTTGTGTGTGTGACGCTGCTGTGTGTTAGTTAGTTAATAAGGCGTGTGAGAGGTGTTCCCGCTCTTACATATCGGGAGGGTTAGTAGTAGTAACTGAATCGATTTCTATGTTCTATTTGTTGAATTGATTTAAATATATATATCTTTTTGTGTGTGTGTGTGTGTGTGTGTGTGTGTGTGTGTGTGTGAGGCGCTGTGTTAGTTAAGGCGTGTGAGAGGTGTTCCCGGTGTGTAAGACCGGGAGAGTGAGGGTTGGGGTCGACGTGAGGATGGAGTTGAACAATGTTGCAATATTATCGGTTATTACGGAAGTGTCAGACGTCGGTTAGAAAAATGAAAACAACCATCGTGTAGGTGATAGAATGGTGCATATGATGAGCTACAATTGACAGCTTTATTTCTTTATCTATTAGAATATAATCGAGGTAGAATGAAATAGCGCATAAAGAAATGTTTTGACATGTTGTGCTTCACCACTTCGTAACTCGGTTATATTAGCTTACATTGAATTTCCAATTATTGCTTCGAGTAGTGGAAGGCTTGCTGATGGCTACGGTATGTAACACATGGTGGTGGAAAAAATAATGAGTGGTTTAAATGGTCGTTAAATTCGAATCCTTGAAAACCCGCCTTGGACGGTTTTCTTGTAGATTTGACAGTATTTTTTTATCTGCCTTTTTAACCAACTACAATATTTTATATCAGTTGTTATGGTACATCATACTGATCGTCAATGAGTGCAGATTATGAACCTGGATTTGAAAATACAATACGAGCTTAATAAATGTGAGAAACAGCGAGTTGAAGGAGAACATTTGAAAAAATTCTTTATGCGCTATTTTTTTTTCCTTCAATTATTTTGTAGCAAATGTCGTTTTAATGTTATTTTTTTTATTTCATCATGTGCATCATTGTATGACGAAGACGATGGTATACTCAGTTTTTCTTAGTGATATCTGGTAGTCTGGTAATATTTGGTAAGACTACAACATTTCTAATCACGGCCAGATTGTGAGTCTCTTAGCGACAAGGCTCGCCTCTCCCGCAGTTTTCTTCCGTCAAGGTGGTAACTAGCCGTTAAGCAATGTATGGAGATACCATCTCGCACTATAACTGCGGGAGAGGCTCTGAGTGAACAAGGTTACCTACCTCTAGCAACTGTAACGGATAGTAAGTCCTTCCCGTACTAAACTTGGAGGAGACGGCGCGGGACAATGTTTCACCGCCTGCTGCATTGAGACTGCGGGAGAGCTCTGAGTGAACAAGGTTACCTACCTCTAGCAACTGTAACGGATAGTAAGTCCTTGCCGTACTAAACTTGGAGGAGGCGGCGCGGGACAATGTTTCACCGCCTGCTGCATTGAGACTGCGGGAGAGGCTCTGAGTGAACAAGGTTACCTAACCTCTAGCAACTGTAACGGATAGTAAGTCCTTACCGTACTAAACTTGGAGGAGGCGGCGCGGGACAATGTTTCACCGCCTGCTGCATTGAGACTGCGGGAGAGCTCTGAGTGAACAAGGTTACCTACCTCTAGCAACTGTAACGGATAGTAAGTCCTTCCCGTACTAAACTTGGAGGAGGCGGCGCCGGACAATGTTTCACCGCCTGCTGCATTGAGACTGCGGGAGAGCTCTGAGTGAACAAGGTTACCTACCTCTAGCAACTGTAACGGATAGTAAGTCCTTGCCGTACTAAACTTGGAAGGAGGCGGCGCGGGACAATGTTTCACCGCCTGCTGCATTGAGACTGCGGGAGAGGCTCTGAGTGAACAAGGTTACCTAACCTCTAGCAACTGTAACGGATAGTAAGTCCTTGCCGTACTAAACTTGGAGGAGGCGGCGCGGGACAATGTTTCACCGCCTGCTGCATTGAGACTGCGGGAGAGCTCTGATTGAACAAGGTTACCTACCTCTAGCAACTGTAACGGATAGTAAGTCCTTGCCGTACTAAACTTGGAGGAGGCGGCGCCGGACAATGTTTCACCGCCTGCTGCATTGAGACTGCGGGAGAGGCTCTGAGTGAACAAGGTTACTTACCTCTAGCAACTGTAACGGATAGTAAGTCCTTGCCGTACTAAACTTGGAGGAGGCGGCGCGGGACAATGTTTCACCGCCTGCTGCATTGAGACTGCGGGAGAGGCTCTGAGTGAACAAGGTTACCTAACCTCTAGCAACTGTAACGGATAGTAAGTCCTTACCGTACTAAACTTGGAGGAGGCGGCGCGGGACAATGTTTCACCGCCTGCTGCATTGAGACTGCGGGAGAGCTCTGAGTGAACAAGGTTACCTACCTCTAGCAACTGTAACGGATAGTAAGTCCTTCCCGTACTAAACTTGGAGGAGGCGGCGCGGGACAATGTTTCACCGCCTGCTGCATTGAGACTGCGGGAGAGCTCTGAGTGAACAAGGTTACCTACCTCTAGCAACTGTAACGGATAGTAAGTCCTTCCCGTACTAAAATTGGAGGAGGCGGCGCGACGCGAGACAAACACAGAGAGAGAAAGAGACAGAGACAGAGACAGACACAGTGAGAGAAAGAGACAGAAAGAAAGAGAAAGAAACAGACACAGAGAGAGAAAGAGACAGAGACAGACACAGTGAGAGAAAGAGACAGAAAGAAAGAGAAAGAAACAGACACAGAGAGAGAAAGAGACAGAGAGAGAAAGAGACAGAGACAGAGAAAGAGACAGACACAGTGAGAGAAAGAGACAGAAAGAAAGAGAAAGAGACAGACACAGTGAGAGAAAGAGACAGAAAGAAAGAGAAAGAGACAGACACAGAGAGAGAAAGAGACAGAGAGAGAAAGAGACAGAGAAAGAAAGAGACAGAGAAAGAGACAGACACAGTGAGAGAAAGAGACAGAAAGAAAGAGAAAGAGACAGACACAGAGAGAGAAAGAGACAGAGAGAGAAAGAGACAGAGAGAGAAAGAGAAAGAGACAGAGAGAGAGAAAGAGACAGACACAGAGAGAGAAAGAGACAGAGACAGACACAGAGAGAGAAAGAGACAGAGAGAGAAAGAGAAAGAGAAAGAGACAGAGAGAGAGAAAGAGAAAGAGACAGAGAGAGAAAGAGACAGAGATAGACACAGAGAGAGAAAGAGACAGGGAGAGAAAGAGACAGAGATAGACACAGAGAGAGACAGAGATAGACACAGAGAGAGAAAGAGACAGACACAGAGAGAGAAAGAGACAGAGAAAGAGAGAGAGACAGGGAGAGAAAGAGACAGAGATAGACACAGAGAGAGAAAGAGACAGGGAGAGAAAGAGACAGAGATAGACACAGAGAGAGAAAGAGACAGGGAGAGAAAGAGACAGAGAGAGAAAGAGACAGGGAGAGAAAGAGACAGAGATAGACACAGAGAGAGAAAGAGACAGGGAGAGAAAGAGACAGGGAGAGAAAGAGACAGAGATAGACACAGAGAGAGAAAGAGACAGACACAGAGAGAGAAAGAGACAGAGAAAGAGAGAGAGAAAGAGACAGAGACAGGGAGAGAAAGAGAGAGAGAAAGAGACAGAGATAGACACAGAGAGAGAGAGAAAGAGACAGAGACAGACACAGAGAGAGAAAGAGAAAGAAAGAGACAGAGATAGACACAGAGAGAGAAAGAGACAGAGACAGACACAGAGAGAGAAAGAGACAGAGAAAGAAAGAGACAGAGACAGGGAGAGAAAGAGACAGAGAAAGAGACAGAGAGAGAGAGAAAGAGACAGAGAGAGAAAGAGAAAGAGACAGAGAGAGAGAGAGAAAGAGACAGAGAAAGAGACAGAGACAGACACAGAGAAAGAGACAGAGACAGACACAGAGAGAGAAAGAGACAGACACAGAGAGAGAAAGAGACAGACACTTTCCTAGCCTGTCTCACCACATATCCGTAATGAACCTAGACTATCTCACCGGGCCAGGTGAAACTACCTAAAACAAGCAACTATGTGCTGGAGCCCACGAGTGAAAATTATTAATGCTACCATGTATTTGTGTTAGTATTTAAGATAGAACGTTGATATTCTTAGTGCAAATAGAGTAGGCTGCGAGCTTGTAAATGCTACAAACAGATTTTCTTAATGAGCCTTAGTTTGGAAATTTTTTATTGCGTACTTGTAGAAGAAAAGTAATGTATTCCCTTAGCGGGTGGGATGTGTTTAGTGGCGTAAAATATATATGGTGAAATGTAATTATATTTTTTTTCTTCAAATTTAAATATCTCGAGAAGTAAAGCCCAAGAAGATTTTCTTTTAATACCAGTAGAAAGGCCTTGTAATGATTTACCGTCAGTATACGTGGAGGATTTCTATAGTCTCAAGACTGTCTGACGTGTTAGTTTTGCGACTTGAGGTTACTTTTGTGATACTTTTCGATGATACGTTTAAGTTCGACACTTGTTTTTGAGTGCAACTGCACAAGACTCTGACGTGTTATTTTTCGATGATACGTTCAAGTTCGACAGTTACTTTTGTGTACAACTGCACACAAGACCGTCTTGAGGTTACTTTCGGATGTTACGTTGCGTGACGAAACCTCTATATTCTTTTTACGGTGCAGTCTTAGCGAATGACAGTGAGGATGCTGTTCTATAGATAAGGGTGTGTAGTAATGTAAATATGGGTTTGCCGGGAGGATTTCGCCATCGGGATGCGTGACAAAATCTTTTTAGCCTTGTTAGGGAGGCAGAAGTGCAAGCGGTTCGTAGCGAGAGTACTGCTGCTGTTCTGTTGATT
>JAXIVD010007096.1:10000-21428 GCA_036785275.1 Cancer borealis
CCAAAGACACGCGGCACACCAACCGAGAGCCCAAGCAGAGCCGATGAGGCCAACAACAGATTCGCGCGACGGCGTCGTATGGCAAGTCCCGGGCCTGCGCCCCCCTGCGTACAGGCGAGCATGCTCGGACCACCGAGCGCGCCGGGCAACCCACGAAGCCAGAGGTAGACAACAGGGGAGAGGGACTCACCCCGCGCACCTCTTTTGGAATGACCTCGCTTTGGTATGGGAGACCCGGCGGCATCGGCCGGTCAGGGATCGGCCCCGGAGGGCGCCACCGACCGAAGCCGGGACACCCCCCTTTCACTTTCATTGCGCCTTTGGGTTTAGTGCGCCCAATGACTCGCACACATGTTAGACTCCTTGGTCCGTGTTTCAAGACGGGTCGGGTGGGTCACCGACCTTTTGCACGCCGCGAGAGGAAGTATTGGCGTGGATGCGCCCCTCTGCTACACGACCGTCGCAGGGCAGCCAGGACACCGGAGGTTTCCCCCTTCGCCGGCACTAAAAGTGCACGACGTTGGGGTACCAGTCCGCCCGGGCCTTAGACGTCCCCAGCAACGGGTCGCGGCGACCTACATCACGAGGGGAAATACGCCCGCCGGCGCCGGCTTGAACGTGGGCACGCCCAAGAGTTCCTGGGTCGCATAAGCGAATCCCAACGTCCAGCCGGCTTTGGCCGACGAGCTGAATCCCCTCGGTTCGACCTTCGAGGTCCCACCCGTTTGGCTCTTAACGGTTTCACGTACTCTTGAACTCTCTCTTCAAAGTTCTTTTCAACTTTCCCTCACGGTACTTGTTCGCTATCGGTCTCGTGGTCATATTTAGCCTTAGATGGAGTTTACCACCTGCTTAGGGCTGCATTTTCAAGCAACCCGACTCTACGGAGAGGCCCTTTCCGACAATCTCTCGTGTACCCTCGCGGGCGCCGCCACACGGGCCTGTCACCCTCCATGGGTAGTGGCCGCTTTCAAGCATAACTTAGGCGGTGAGAGACTGCGTGCCGGACCCTCCGAAACGCAACACCCCTGGCGCCGGGTCACGACGCCAGGTTATGCGCTGGGCTTTTCCCAGTTCAGTCGCCCTTACTAAGGGAATCCCTGTTGGTTTCTTTTCCTCCGCTTATTAATATGCTTAAATTTGGCGGGTACTCTACCCTAACACGAGGTCGACATTGGAGCAGTAGCGACTACTATAAAGTAGTCACTGGCTTCCAGTTTTGGTTTGTGTGCGCCCGTTCCCATTAAGGTTTGATAAGGATGGGTGCTGCAGCTAACGAACCGAGGTGTAAGTAGTATAAACCGACCCGGTCGCCTTCAAGACGCCCATACGCGACTTTAGCATGCAACAGAGCCTCTGTCCTTCCTTGGAGGGAAACGAGGCAACAGGCATGGACGGCGACAAACAAAACAGCGCGTAAGCGTTGTATGTCTGTACATGGTCCTTGCCACCAAGTCCACAGATATATGACTTTGGCTTGGCAGCACATCTTTAGGGAACGCCAATTTGACTCTCGTCAAAGAGGCGAACCTCCCCAAGGCGGTCAATGCCACGCACGCAGTAGAGAGAGAGAGAGAGAGTAGAGACAAAGCTGCTACTACTACTACTACTACTACTACTCTGCCGGTGGTAACAAAGCCGATGTATTGGATTTGATATCCGACCCTCGTGTAGGAGTGACGGCAGCACATGAGAGTGCCGCCGCCGCAATGTGCGTTCGACTTGTCGATGTATCTGGTATTCTTGCGATTCACATACCGACACGCAGCTTGCTGCGGTCTTCATCGACCCACGAGCCGAGTGATCCACCGTTAAGAGTTGTGATTTTTGTCATTACGTCAGTCTCAATTGCCGACTTTCAAGACTTCCGCCATCTCTGCCTCGGGAGACGATAGTGGGAAGACGTAGTATACTGGGTTTAAATAGATAGTCACAGGTTTGTGAGAAGTACCTCGTTACCAGCCGGTGACACCTCCCGACGACGTTAAGTGACCGCTATCATTCGGAAACTTTGCCCGATAAAAGTCGGCCAACCTAGCGTACGTCGGTTGGTTGGAGTACCGGTGGTGTGAGTAATGGTCTACCTCTGTCCACAATGGACAGAAGAGAAGAGTGTGGGTTGAGCTGCGGCACTGTTTGCCTGTTCTCAGGCCGGGCCGCCAAAAATTGATGCATCGGTCAATTTTTTTTTTTTTGGTCGGTACCCGGCCACCCGAATTTTTTGGTTTTTGTTGCTGCAAGCAAACACGTTAATGATCCTTCCGCAGGTTCACCTACGGAAACCTTGTTACGACTTTTACTTCCTCTAAATGATCAAGTTTGGACATCTTTCCGTCAGCTCGAGGCGCCGAGAGACCCAACGGCGAACCGAGGGCCCGGCATCCAAGAGCGCCAGTCCGAAGGCCTCACTAAATCATTCAATCGGTAGTAGCGACGGGCGGTGTGTACAAAGGGCAGGGACGTAATCAACGCAAGCTCATGACTTGCGCTTACTGGGAATTCCTCGTTCATGGGAGACAATTGCAAACCCCAATCCCTATCATGAAAGGATTTCAACGGGTTACCCGCTCCTCTCGGAGGGGGAGGACACGTTGATCCCTTCAGTGTAGCGCGCGTGCGGCCCAGAACATCTAAGGGCATCACAGACCTGTTATTGCTCAATCTCGTGCGGCTAGAATTGCCGCTTATCCCTCTAAGAAGAAGCTGCGAACTGGACACCAATTGCTGGAGATCCGTCGACTAGTTAGTAGGCCAGAGTCTCGTTCGTTATCGGAATTAACCAGACAAATCGCTCCACCAACTAAGAACGGCCATGCACCACCACCCACCGAATCGAGAAAGAGCTCTCAATCTGTCAATCCTTCCGGTGTCTGGGCCTGGTGAGGTTCCCCGTGTTGAGTCAAATTAAGCCGCAGGCTCCACTCCTGGTGGTGCCCTTCCGTCAATTCCTTTAAGTTTCAGCTTTGCAACCATACTTCCCCCGGAACCCAAAGACTTTGGTTTCCCGGAAGCTGCCCGCCGGGTCATGGGAATAACGCCGGCGGATCGCTGGTCAGCATCGTTTATGGTTAGAACTAGGGCGGTATCTGATCGCCTTCGAACCTCTAACTTTCGTTCTTGATTAATGAAAACATCCTTGGCAAATGCTTTCGCAGTAGTTCGTCTTGCGACGGTCCAAGAATTTCACCTCTAGCGTCGCAATACGAATGCCCCCGCCTGTTCCTATTAGTCATCCTCGGGTTCAGAAAACCGACAAAATAGAACCGAGGTCCTATTCCATTATTCCATGCATAGGCATTCAGGCCGTCAGTGTAGCCTGCTTTGAGCACTCTAATTTTTTCAAAGTAAACTCTGCCGGCCACGCGGGACACTCGATGAAGAGCACCCCGTGCGAGCCAGCGGGCTGTTGTGGCTGTTCGGAGCGTGACAGTATGCACCGGGCGGTGAACCGTCAGTCCAGAACTGAAATCCAACTACGAGCTTTTTAACCGCAACAACTTTAATATACGCTATTGGAGCTGGAATTACCGCGGCTGCTGGCACCAGACTTGCCCTCCAATAGATCCTCGTTAAAGGATTTAAAGTGTACTCATTCCGATTGCGAGGCCTCGGATGAGTCTCGCATCGTTATTTTTCGTCACTACCTCCCCGTGCCGGGAGTGGGTAATTTGCGTGCCTGCTGCCTTCCTTAGATGTGGTAGCCGTTTCTCAGGCTCCCTCTCCGGAATCGAACCCTGATTCCCCGTTACCCGTTATAGCCATTGTAGGCGTATAACCTACAATCGAAAGCTGATAAGGCAGACACTTGAAAGAGGCGGCGCCGGTGCGGAGACCGTGCGCTCAGCGACAAGTTATTCAGATTCAACACGGTGGGGTGACGGACCGAAGTCCGACCGGTTTTGAACTAATAAAAGCGCTCTTCCCTTGCGGTCAGAGACGTGGTGCATGTATTAGCTCTAGAATTACCACAGTTATCCAAGTAAGTGTGGGTACAGATCCAATGAATCATAGCTGATTTAATGAGCCATTCGCGGTTTCGCCTTAAATCGGCTTGTACTTAGACATGCATGGCTTAATCTTTGAGACAAGCATATGACTACTGGCAGGATCAACCAGGTAGCTATGTTACATCAAAACTTTTTGATTGTAATGTTTAGTAATAGCGCTAAGCGTCCATTGGCAGCATTGGCCCGCGACGCCGCGTCCCTTCTCTTTAAGGGGGAAATGGAAATAACCTTCGTTACACCATTCAAGTGTGTCCCTTCTCTCTAAGGGGGGAATGGAAATAACGTACGTTACACCATTCTAGCGTCCCTTCTCTCTAAGGGTGATATGGAAATAACGTACGTTACACCATTCAAGCGTCCCTTCTCTCTAAGGGGGGAATGGAAATAACGTACGTTACACCATCCAAGTTTGTGGTAGTAGTTGTAAGCTGCTGGGAAACGTTTATAACCCGTCTTTGCTCACGAAAAGAAACAAAAGTGTGCTTCGTTCCAACTGACCGTTCGTTAGAAGCTGCGTCAGTGTAGAGAGGTTAAAGTGATGATTCTTTAACCTACGGGATGAGTTATCGCACGGGTAGTGGAGTAACCATCACAAAGTAAGAGGGGTCGCTGCATTGAAGGCTCCCCGCTTTAGCTAACACCATATCATCATGTGCGCCGCCACGAGGAGCCACAGCTAATGCCGTGGAGCTTCTCTTCCAAAAGGAGAGGGGGTGTTGCATGAGACAGTCGTAAAAGTCTGCACGCAGAATATGTGGGTGGTTCATATGTATACGTATATATATAGAAATATATATAAGTTGTGCGTGGCCTTTGCTCTCTCTAGCAGTGTTTTACGCCACCACGTTAACACGCTCGATGTGCCAATGGTCGTCACCAGTGCATCTCAATCACTAACCGCCACCCTTAGTATATAGCCTCGGTACCTTCTTAGTAATAGGTAGAGAGAACCAAGTGGTTAGGACTGATGTCTGACGCACGTATGCAGCATTCAGCGTGAGGGACGGCACTGAGGTTGATCCAGCAACCTCGCCTCCCTACTATATTTTTCAGGTCGAACTCGTGTTAGTCTTCCCTGGGGGTAGCGGCTACCTTTACCGCGCCCAAGCTTGGTGCAGCATGAAAGAGAGCGGGGCGAGTTGGCCCCGCGCTCCACATTGGAAATTTTAAGCCACTTTGGGCCCCGCTCGGCCCGTTCTCGTGTCCAAAACCAGCCCCGCTCCGCCGGCAACTCCCCGCGCTGGTAGCGCGGGAGACCGATTCTCCTCACTGGCAACTCCATCCCGCGCTCACCCATCGCCTACCGAGCATGTCCCGTCTTCCTAGCCCGGGAGAAACATTTTCTCCACTCTCTCTCGTCACTCCTTGCTGTCTCCACGTTGGCCAGCGCGGGAGAGCGGGGCGGCTCGCTATATATTCCCTCTCGTCACTCCTTGCTGTCCCCACGTTGGCAGCGCGGGAGAGCGGGACGGCTCGCTATACACTCTCTCTCGTCACTCCTTGCCATCTCCACGTTGGCAGCGCGGGAGAGCGGGACGGCTCGCTATACCCTCTCTCTCGTCACTCCTTGCTGTCTCCACGTTGGCAGCGCGGGAGAGCGGGGCGGCTCACTATACACTCTCTCTCGTCACTCCTTGCCATCTCCACGTTGGCAGCGCGGGAGAGCGGGACGGCTCACTATACACTCTCTCTCGTCACTCCTTGCCATCTCCACGTTGGCAGCGCGGGAGAGCGGGACGGCTCGCTATACCCTCTCTCTCGTCACTCCTTGCTGTCTCCACGTTGGCAGCGCGGGAGAGCGGGACGGCTCGCTATACACTCTCTCTCGTCACTCCTTGCCGTCTCCACGTTGGCAGCGCGGGAGAGCGGGACGGCTCACTATACACTCTCTCTCGTCACTCCTTGCCGTCTCCACGTTGGCAGCGCGGGAGAGCGGGACGGCTCACTATACACTCTCTCTCGTCACTCCTTGCCATCTCCACGTTGGCAGCGCGGGAGAGCGGGACGGCTCACTATACACTCTCTCTCGTCACTCCTTGCCATCTCCACGTTGGCAGCGCGGGAGAGCGGGACGGCTCGCTATACCCTCTCTCTCGTCACTCCTTGCTGTCTCCACGTTGGCAGCGCGGGAGAGCGGGGCGGCTCACTATACACTCTCTCTCGTCACTCCTTGCTGTCTCCACGTTGGCAGCGCGGGAGAGCGAGGCGGCTCGTTATACACCCACTCTCGTCACTCCTTGCTGTCCCCACGTTGGCAGCGCGGGAGAGCGAGGCGGCTCGCTATACACTCTCTCTCGTCACTCCTTGCTGTCTCCAGGTTGGCAGCGCGGGAGATATAGGAGGCTCACTATACACACACTCCATTGTTTCTCGTGACTGGTTTCTCCCCCGTTGGCAGCGCCGGGCGGCGACTGAGAGCGGTAGAGCCACGATAAGTTTCTCGCACCCCGACTGCCTCCTCTGTTGCGAGCCCGGGACATTGTTTGTACAAGGTAAACGTAGTAGTATCAAGCTTTACAGTATGTTAATTGTTTTTTTCTGCTGTATACAAGAGGTATAATGTTTGCCGCCACATTTGCGTATCCGTGGAGATAAAAAAATGGAATTCTTTATCGAATTCCGTACTTTTTTTAAAACCACCCTTCGGATATGCATCTGTTTAGCGTTTTTGTTTGTCCACAAGCCACACATGTTCCTATTTGGACTTATAAAAAGACCGTGTTGTTGTGTTGTTACTAGTGCGTGATTGAATTTGTGTGTTTTGTTTAATGTCTTCTCTATGTATTTGTGTGTGTGACGCTGCTGTGTGTTAGTTAGTTAATAAGGCGTGTGAGAGGTGTTCCCGCTCTTACATATCGGGAGGGTTAGTAGTAGTAACTGAATCGATTTCTATGTTCTATTTGTTGAATTGATTTAAATATATATATCTTTTTGTGTGTGTGTGTGTGTGTGTGTGTGTGTGTGTGTGTGTGAGGCGCTGTGTTAGTTAAGGCGTGTGAGAGGTGTTCCCGGTGTGTAAGACCGGGAGAGTGAGGGTTGGGGTCGACGTGAGGATGGAGTTGAACAATGTTGCAATATTATCGGTTATTACGGAAGTGTCAGACGTCGGTTAGAAAAATGAAAACAACCATCGTGTAGGTGATAGAATGGTGCATATGATGAGCTACAATTGACAGCTTTATTTCTTTATCTATTAGAATATAATCGAGGTAGAATGAAATAGCGCATAAAGAAATGTTTTGACATGTTGTGCTTCACCACTTCGTAACTCGGTTATATTAGCTTACATTGAATTTCCAATTATTGCTTCGAGTAGTGGAAGGCTTGCTGATGGCTACGGTATGTAACACATGGTGGTGGAAAAAATAATGAGTGGTTTAAATGGTCGTTAAATTCGAATCCTTGAAAACCCGCCTTGGACGGTTTTCTTGTAGATTTGACAGTATTTTTTTATCTGCCTTTTTAACCAACTACAATATTTTATATCAGTTGTTATGGTACATCATACTGATCGTCAATGAGTGCAGATTATGAACCTGGATTTGAAAATACAATACGAGCTTAATAAATGTGAGAAACAGCGAGTTGAAGGAGAACATTTGAAAAAATTCTTTATGCGCTATTTTTTTTTCCTTCAATTATTTTGTAGCAAATGTCGTTTTAATGTTATTTTTTTTATTTCATCATGTGCATCATTGTATGACGAAGACGATGGTATACTCAGTTTTTCTTAGTGATATCTGGTAGTCTGGTAATATTTGGTAAGACTACAACATTTCTAATCACGGCCAGATTGTGAGTCTCTTAGCGACAAGGCTCGCCTCTCCCGCAGTTTTCTTCCGTCAAGGTGGTAACTAGCCGTTAAGCAATGTATGGAGATACCATCTCGCACTATAACTGCGGGAGAGGCTCTGAGTGAACAAGGTTACCTACCTCTAGCAACTGTAACGGATAGTAAGTCCTTCCCGTACTAAACTTGGAGGAGACGGCGCGGGACAATGTTTCACCGCCTGCTGCATTGAGACTGCGGGAGAGCTCTGAGTGAACAAGGTTACCTACCTCTAGCAACTGTAACGGATAGTAAGTCCTTGCCGTACTAAACTTGGAGGAGGCGGCGCGGGACAATGTTTCACCGCCTGCTGCATTGAGACTGCGGGAGAGGCTCTGAGTGAACAAGGTTACCTAACCTCTAGCAACTGTAACGGATAGTAAGTCCTTACCGTACTAAACTTGGAGGAGGCGGCGCGGGACAATGTTTCACCGCCTGCTGCATTGAGACTGCGGGAGAGCTCTGAGTGAACAAGGTTACCTACCTCTAGCAACTGTAACGGATAGTAAGTCCTTCCCGTACTAAACTTGGAGGAGGCGGCGCCGGACAATGTTTCACCGCCTGCTGCATTGAGACTGCGGGAGAGCTCTGAGTGAACAAGGTTACCTACCTCTAGCAACTGTAACGGATAGTAAGTCCTTGCCGTACTAAACTTGGAAGGAGGCGGCGCGGGACAATGTTTCACCGCCTGCTGCATTGAGACTGCGGGAGAGGCTCTGAGTGAACAAGGTTACCTAACCTCTAGCAACTGTAACGGATAGTAAGTCCTTGCCGTACTAAACTTGGAGGAGGCGGCGCGGGACAATGTTTCACCGCCTGCTGCATTGAGACTGCGGGAGAGCTCTGATTGAACAAGGTTACCTACCTCTAGCAACTGTAACGGATAGTAAGTCCTTGCCGTACTAAACTTGGAGGAGGCGGCGCCGGACAATGTTTCACCGCCTGCTGCATTGAGACTGCGGGAGAGGCTCTGAGTGAACAAGGTTACTTACCTCTAGCAACTGTAACGGATAGTAAGTCCTTGCCGTACTAAACTTGGAGGAGGCGGCGCGGGACAATGTTTCACCGCCTGCTGCATTGAGACTGCGGGAGAGGCTCTGAGTGAACAAGGTTACCTAACCTCTAGCAACTGTAACGGATAGTAAGTCCTTACCGTACTAAACTTGGAGGAGGCGGCGCGGGACAATGTTTCACCGCCTGCTGCATTGAGACTGCGGGAGAGCTCTGAGTGAACAAGGTTACCTACCTCTAGCAACTGTAACGGATAGTAAGTCCTTCCCGTACTAAACTTGGAGGAGGCGGCGCGGGACAATGTTTCACCGCCTGCTGCATTGAGACTGCGGGAGAGCTCTGAGTGAACAAGGTTACCTACCTCTAGCAACTGTAACGGATAGTAAGTCCTTCCCGTACTAAAATTGGAGGAGGCGGCGCGACGCGAGACAAACACAGAGAGAGAAAGAGACAGAGACAGAGACAGACACAGTGAGAGAAAGAGACAGAAAGAAAGAGAAAGAAACAGACACAGAGAGAGAAAGAGACAGAGACAGACACAGTGAGAGAAAGAGACAGAAAGAAAGAGAAAGAAACAGACACAGAGAGAGAAAGAGACAGAGAGAGAAAGAGACAGAGACAGAGAAAGAGACAGACACAGTGAGAGAAAGAGACAGAAAGAAAGAGAAAGAGACAGACACAGTGAGAGAAAGAGACAGAAAGAAAGAGAAAGAGACAGACACAGAGAGAGAAAGAGACAGAGAGAGAAAGAGACAGAGAAAGAAAGAGACAGAGAAAGAGACAGACACAGTGAGAGAAAGAGACAGAAAGAAAGAGAAAGAGACAGACACAGAGAGAGAAAGAGACAGAGAGAGAAAGAGACAGAGAGAGAAAGAGAAAGAGACAGAGAGAGAGAAAGAGACAGACACAGAGAGAGAAAGAGACAGAGACAGACACAGAGAGAGAAAGAGACAGAGAGAGAAAGAGAAAGAGAAAGAGACAGAGAGAGAGAAAGAGAAAGAGACAGAGAGAGAAAGAGACAGAGATAGACACAGAGAGAGAAAGAGACAGGGAGAGAAAGAGACAGAGATAGACACAGAGAGAGACAGAGATAGACACAGAGAGAGAAAGAGACAGACACAGAGAGAGAAAGAGACAGAGAAAGAGAGAGAGACAGGGAGAGAAAGAGACAGAGATAGACACAGAGAGAGAAAGAGACAGGGAGAGAAAGAGACAGAGATAGACACAGAGAGAGAAAGAGACAGGGAGAGAAAGAGACAGAGAGAGAAAGAGACAGGGAGAGAAAGAGACAGAGATAGACACAGAGAGAGAAAGAGACAGGGAGAGAAAGAGACAGGGAGAGAAAGAGACAGAGATAGACACAGAGAGAGAAAGAGACAGACACAGAGAGAGAAAGAGACAGAGAAAGAGAGAGAGAAAGAGACAGAGACAGGGAGAGAAAGAGAGAGAGAAAGAGACAGAGATAGACACAGAGAGAGAGAGAAAGAGACAGAGACAGACACAGAGAGAGAAAGAGAAAGAAAGAGACAGAGATAGACACAGAGAGAGAAAGAGACAGAGACAGACACAGAGAGAGAAAGAGACAGAGAAAGAAAGAGACAGAGACAGGGAGAGAAAGAGACAGAGAAAGAGACAGAGAGAGAGAGAAAGAGACAGAGAGAGAAAGAGAAAGAGACAGAGAGAGAGAGAGAAAGAGACAGAGAAAGAGACAGAGACAGACACAGAGAAAGAGACAGAGACAGACACAGAGAGAGAAAGAGACAGACACAGAGAGAGAAAGAGACAGACACTTTCCTAGCCTGTCTCACCACATATCCGTAATGAACCTAGACTATCTCACCGGGCCAGGTGAAACTACCTAAAACAAGCAACTATGTGCTGGAGCCCACGAGTGAAAATTATTAATGCTACCATGTATTTGTGTTAGTATTTAAGATAGAACGTTGATATTCTTAGTGCAAATAGAGTAGGCTGCGAGCTTGTAAATGCTACAAACAGATTTTCTTAATGAGCCTTAGTTTGGAAATTTTTTATTGCGTACTTGTAGAAGAAAAGTAATGTATTCCCTTAGCGGGTGGGATGTGTTTAGTGGCGTAAAATATATATGGTGAAATGTAATTATATTTTTTTTCTTCAAATTTAAATATCTCGAGAAGTAAAGCCCAAGAAGATTTTCTTTTAATACCAGTAGAAAGGCCTTGTAATGATTTACCGTCAGTATACGTGGAGGATTTCTATAGTCTCAAGACTGTCTGACGTGTTAGTTTTGCGACTTGAGGTTACTTTTGTGATACTTTTCGATGATACGTTTAAGTTCGACACTTGTTTTTGAGTGCAACTGCACAAGACTCTGACGTGTTATTTTTCGATGATACGTTCAAGTTCGACAGTTACTTTTGTGTACAACTGCACACAAGACCGTCTTGAGGTTACTTTCGGATGTTACGTTGCGTGACGAAACCTCTATATTCTTTTTACGGTGCAGTCTTAGCGAATGACAGTGAGGATGCTGTTCTATAGATAAGGGTGTGTAGTAATGTAAATATGGGTTTGCCGGGAGGATTTCGCCATCGGGATGCGT
>JAXIVD010007097.1:0-5000 GCA_036785275.1 Cancer borealis
CTGCACCCAACACAATGCAAGGCTCTTCTCCCTCCAACCAACGATACGCTCTTTCAGCATATAAACACGTGGAGGCTGGTAGGAGAGCATTAAGGTAGCTTGTGGTGTGGTGTTTTCAGTAGCCTTGCGTGTGGGTGTGTATCTGTGAGGAGAGTGTACGGTGTTTCAGTGTGTGGTTCTGTATTTAGAGTAATGAGTGTGTGGTGTTTGTAAGGTGTTATGTAGCAAGGAAGGTATAAGAGCTTGGTGAGAGTGTAGCTATGTGTGTGTGTTGAGGGAGTGTTGTTTGTGATAGTGATAGTCTGTTTGTATTGTGTATTAGGTTATTATAGTTTATTTTATAGTGTAATAACTCTATTAAACTAGTGTTTTTTTTTTTTTTAAAGTGTGCAACTATACCAAAAGTCTAACCATTAACATATATTTCCCATACACACTATACAATTTTTTCCCTTATCCTACAAACCTTATTTCTATACCACCTTTTAACCTAATTCTAAAACCACATTCCAGCCTAGATATCACACACACTGTATCCAATTTCCCTCATTTCACTTCACCTCAGATATCTTGTTCTAATAACCCTTTGTGAGGCAGAACATAACGAAGGTGATTAAAATGGTTTCCACTCTATATATTCCCACAGAGAACGACATTGATAGAAGGTAGTCGTACAGAAGGTGAGGTATATACAGGTAAGTTGTTCATTAATCAGCCTTTGTTACCTGGTCTATGCAGGTGTCAGTTGTGTTATTGTGGTGACCTATTTGTTAGCTAGATTTAGGCCTAGAAACAGGTATACTAATGGTGGTATAATATTATCTCTCTCTCTCTCTCTCTCTCTCTCTCTCTCTCTCTCTCTCTCTCTCTCTCTCTCTCTCTCTCTCTCTCTCTCTCTCTCTCTCTCTCTCTCTTCTCTCTCTCTCTCTCTCTTTCTCCAGATAGGGAAAGGAGCTTATAGACTCCATCATTACATAATTAATTTCACTAATTGTCCAAAACTGATTGAAAGAATATTTGTGTTAATTTTTTTTTTCTTCAAGTTATAGTAGGGATAGGAAAGAGAGAGGAAGGAAAAGATGAGGGAGGGAAGGAAGGAGAGGGGGGGAGGAGGAAAGGGGAGGGAGGGAAAATGGGGGAGGGAGGGAAAGAGAGAAGGGAAACCCGAAGACATCCTTTGTTAAAATTCTCAAAAGCGAATTTTTGTTTTGCGATGAAAATTCCGAACAGAAGGAAAAGCGGTTTAATTTAGTTTCTCCTCCTCCTCCTCCTCCTCCTCCTCTCCTCCTCCTCCTCCTCCTCCTCCTCCATTTCACTATGTTTTCCTCCCTTCTTTCCTCTTACCTCACTTCCCTTTTTCTCTCCTTCCTCCTATTATTCATTTTTCCTTCCACTTTCTATATATACTTTTACCTCTCTACTACTTTCCTCTCCGTTTCTTTCTTCCTCCTTATTACCTCCCTTTCTTCCCTCCCGGAGAAGGAGAGGAATGGAGGGAAGGAAGGAAATATAAATCAATTGAATATTCTCATGTCACTTGTTTAGAAAATGCTGAGGAAAGCGAGTGAGTGAGTGGCTGTGCTCTCTCTCTCTCTCTCTCTCTCTCTCTCTCTCTCTCTCTCTCTCTCTCTCTCTCTCTCTCTCTCTCTCTCTCTCTCTCTCTCTCTCTCTCTCTCTCTCTCTCTCTCTCTCCTAATTCCTTTTTATCTTATTTTTTCTCTTCCTCCTCATTCACATCCTATTTTTCTTCCCTTTCCTTCCTTCCATAAGTATCTCCATTTAGTAATTAATTTATCAGAGTCAAAGGAGGTCAAAAAATAAACTCCTTTTCGCTCACATGAAAGAGAATCTAACGCTATAAACATCGTGCTACACTTAAGAGAAAGAAATATAAGTGTAATAAAGTATAACAAAATATCTATATCAGTAGAAAAAAAAGTAGATGTAAAAATTAGTATCATGTTATTTTTTCAACATATTTTTTTTTCTGGTTATATATCATTCATTAACAATTTTCATGGCAATCCCATTTTTCATTCTCTGTAAACTCAATTATCCTTTTTAAATATATGTAGTCAGATGAATCACCAAGGTAGACATTTAACTAGTGTGTGTATGTGCCTGTGTGTGTGTGTGTGTGTGTGTGTGTGTGTGTGTGTGTGTGTGCGTGTGTGTGTGTGTGTGTATGTGTGTGTGTGTGTGTGTGTGTGTGTGTGTGTGTGTGTGTGTGTGTGTAAGTCTCTTCTAAGTTTATTCATTCACTTCATTCAAATTATTCATCTCCTTGTCTGTTTTTTTCATCCTTCCTTTCCTATCCACCTCCTTTCATCACTCTTTTCTTCCTTCTATCTTCTCTCGCACTCTCTCTTTCCTAACCCTTCCTCCTCCTCCTCCTCCTCCTCCTCCTCCTCCTCCTCCTGTATTGTAAGGAGCGGGCAACCCTTCCTTCTTCTGCCTTGAATACTGATCTATCCGAGATACTTCTTATACAAACACACTCTTCCCCTCTCCTCTATCTCCCATCTTTATTGTGTGCTCCCCTTCCTCCCATTCATGCTGCGCCTCTAAGCTTCACCACCTGTTTATATCTTTTTTTTATTTATTATGTTTCTTATTGTTTAGTCTTCATGGAGTTTCGCTTCGCTTCGCTTTCTCTTTATTTAGCGTTATCAGGTGTTTTGTTTTGAGTCCCCCTTTACCTTTGTTCTCTCTCTCTCTCTCTCTCTCTCTCTCTCTCTCTCTCTCTCTCTCTCTCTCTCTCTCTCTCTCTCTCTCTCTCTCTCTCTCTCTCTCTCTCTCTCTCTCTCTATCTTTCTCTCAAACCCCTGTACACCATAAAAAAACATACATACATAAACAATAGTGTGTGTCTGTGTGTGTGTGTGTGTGTGTGTGTGTGTGTGTGTGTGTGTGTGTGTGTGTGTGTGTGTGTGTGTGTGTGTGTGTGTGTGTGTGTGTGTGTGTGTGTGTGCGTCACTCAACACACCATTGTATATACGTTCATAATACCTTGTTTTTCTTTCTTTCTTTCCTTATGAAATTAAAGCAAATTTGGGCGAAAATGTTTTAGCTGCAAGTAGAGGGAAAAAAAGTATGGGAAGGAAAAAAAGTATGGGAAGGAAAAAAAGTATGGGAAGGAAAAAAAAGTATAGAGAGGGGAAAAAAAGAAAGGAAAAAAGTTGGTTTGTAATGTTACATAGAGAATTAATATGAAAAAGTCTTCCTTTGTGTTTCCAGATGAGTAAAGCAACAGTGAATTAAACAATTGTAGTGGTGTGTGTGTGTGTGTGTGTGTGTGTGTGTGTGTGTGTGTGTGTGTGTGTGTGTGTGTGTGTGTGTGTGTAAGTGTGTAAGTGTGTAAATGTGTAAGTGTGTGTGTGTGAGGGAGAAAAAAAAGAGAAAAAAAGAAAGAGAGAGAAAGATAAAGCGATATACATAGACACAAACACACACATTTTCATTGCACACGTCTATCCATCTATCTATCTGTATGTATGTATGTATATATGTATGTATGTATATATGTATGAATGAATAAATGAATGCAGACACACAGGTAAGTAGGCAGTAGTACATGTGTAGACAGGTAGGTATGTATGCATATATGTATATAACACTACACACACATTCACTCTCCCATTACTACTGCAGAGCTTCCACAGTCTGAAGGGAGGGAGAGAGGGAAGGGGAAGAAGGGGAGGTGAAGGTGGGGAAGGAGGGGAGAGATGAATAATAAGATGAGTGGACAGGAAGGTGTGGGAATGATCAGGTGAGTGTAGAAGTGGGTGGGTGGGTGAGTGAGTGAGTGAGTGAGTGAGAGTGCTTTAGGTTGGGTCAAGATAATACCAAACCAATATTTAGAGAGAATACAGGATAGGAAGGCAATGTTGGGTGTGTTTGAACGGCAAGTTGTGAAAGGAAACTAATATAACCACACACCCACACACACACACACGCACACACACACACACACACACACACACACACACACACAATGACAGTGTACGTAAAATCATCCTTTAAAACAGTTACTCGTAGGAAAAAAACATCAAAAAAACAAAAGAGAATCGAGTTTTAAACATCATAACTACCGGAACACTATTCACTTCCTCTATAAATATAAAGGAAAAGCTTGAAAACTATTAAAATCCAATAAAAATATAATGGAATAATTCGATACAAAGAGTCAGCCAATTTAGAATCACGTAAAGGCCGCTGACCGGAACAGTGTGGGCGCTAGAGGACTCTGGTGTGGGCGTGGGCGTGGGCGTGGGTGAGGCCTTGAAGGAGGAGGAGGAAGAGGAAGAGGGGGAGGAGGAGGAGGAGAAAAAAGATAATTATTCACAAAAGAAAAATTATACATGATTTTAGCCAAGTTATTTTCATTTTCATATGAGAGTAAGATAGAAAGAAAGAAAAATCTCTCTCCCTCTCCCTCTCTCTCTCTCTCTCTCTCTCTCTCTCTCCATAATCGCGAAGGACAGCGTAGGTAAATATGCAAAGAGATTAATATAAACAGGGACGGAGGGAAGTGGGAATGCTGGCATCAGACGGGAATGATACCTGGAATGTCAAGATGAGGGGTTGCACGAGTAAGCTGGAATGTTAGGGGAGGACTGACTGGAATGAGGCACGTGTTAGGCCTGCTAGGGGCGTGGGAATGCTTGGAATGGGACGGCGGGGAGAGGTTTATTATGCAGGAAGATGTGGAATGAGTATAAGGGAAAGGACTTGTAATGGTGTTGATGTAGACTTGGATCCCATATAACAATAGATTCTGCTAAACAAAAAGGGTTAAAATAATGTTGGTTTAAATAGATTTCTAGACTCACGAGAATAATAATAATAATAAGCAAAATAAAGAACTAACTACTAAGACTAGTGTGTTTGTAATAAAATAGAACACCTGAGTTAATTAAGATGATGATCACCACTGGACACACCTGTACAAAAACCAGGTTGATAATGAATAAAGGTCAGGTCAGGTTATACAATTGAAG
>JAXIVD010007097.1:10000-12500 GCA_036785275.1 Cancer borealis
ACCTTCATCCATACTCACCCTTACTACTTCTACTCCTGTCAAATCTATTCCACTCATCCACGACTATCTTTGTCAACCAGGTCCTGTCTGTCTCTTCCCTCAATTTAAAACTATCAAATCTCAACTCACTACTACGAGTCCTAACACTATAACACTAACACACCCACCAACCCACAAACAGTAGCTGGGCCGCGGTACTAAAGGCCTTTTATTTATATTTATATTTGTTTCGTTGGTGATAAAGTGATGAATTAGGACATACAGTCATTGGCAAGTCCTATAAAGTTATATACAATGTTAATGAATGTCCAAGGGAGTTATGCGACATGCTGAATTAAGATATACAATGATAAGGATATAGAGTAGTGAAGATAATGTGTTTTATTCTACCAGAGAGACCAGAAAGGCGGAATAGAACACCCTCCTTCCCTCCTCCTCCTCTTCCTCTTCTCTCCTCTTCCCTCCTTCTCCCATCCCTTACCCTCCATGTCCCACCCATTACCATCATCCTCCACCCTCCTTACCCACCACCAGCTCTCTCACTGTCCCTCTTCCCTTCCTTCCCCTTCCATCCCGTCTCCTACCCTCACCCCTCTTCCACATGAGCCTCTCTTCCCAGCCGGAACTCATCCCCTACCCCCTCCTTCCCTCCAACCTTCCCCTCTCTCTACCCACGCCCACCAGCAGACAGACAGACAGCAGACACACCCTCCCTCTCTCTGTCCTTTCTAACAATATATCCTCACTCCATTGACTAAGTTTTATTATATATTTATGGTGGAAAAATATATATAAACGTTTTTATATACAGTGTTTGTTTTTTTATAACATGATAACGTAAATATTTTCCTTCCCGCCACGTCGCTGCTGGACAAAGTTGAACGCGTGTGAAGAAAACAAGAAAAGGTTAATTAATCAGTACTCACATGAACAGCCATCACCCACACCTGACTCTCACCTGGCCTGAAAAGAAAGAAAGATAAGGATGAACAAGTGAATAAACATACATTCTAAAAAAAGAGAGAGAATAAAAGAGAATATAAGAGAGAATGCAACACACTAAAAGAAAAAAATATATATAAAAAGCAACACAAAAAACAAGTCGCATTAATACAAATCCCTTGGGACATGAAAAGAAAAAAAAATAAGAGAGCGAGAGGGAAAAAAGATATAATTTCCCTACCACACTTTACTTTCCTCCTTTTCTTCCCTCTTTACCTGGCAGTCAAAAGACACTCGTAGAACCGAACCGAAACGAAGGAAGGAAGGAAGGAAGGAAGGAAGGAAGGAAGGAAGGAAGGAAGGAAGGAAGGAAGGAGAATTTGAGCCTCTAAGATTCCTACACTCTGGGAAACCATTAATACTGGAATTGGAATTGGAATCGCCTCCTTCTTGGAATCCATTCGTCGGGCAGGAACCAGTATCCGGGAATAATGAGCTGGCGATCTTGTCACCAAAGGACCCAATGCAGATAAGGAAGGTTCACGACGCCTTCTGCTGCCTAATTCAAGCAGGCAATCATGACGAAGAGCAGGAGCAGGAAGCAGGAGGAATGCACGCTAGCAAGGACAGAGGAAGGATAGAGGAAGGATAAAGGAAGGATGGAAGGATAAGCGTCACTCCAGGAGATAAGGTAAGGAAGGAAGGATGGTTATGATAAGGAAGTGAAGGAAGGATAGGAGAGTTGGAGGGAAGGGAGGATTGGAGAGAAGGATAGGAGAGTGAAGGAGGGAAGGAGAGTGAAGGAGGGAGGTGAAACGACAGACTCATTAGAGAAGCATCTGTTACAACATTAAAGTCTCATTATGTATTCTCCTGAGAGGGTTAGGTGAGGGAAAGAAGGTGTTTGAACCAGCACTCTCACACTCACTCACTCATCACTCACTCACTCACTCACTCACTCTCACACTCACTCACTCATCACTCACTCTCACACTCACTCACTCATCACTCACTCACTCACACATTCATTAATTCATTCACTCCCTCCCTCCCTCCTTTACGTTATTAATGGAATTCTACATGTATGAGAGGATGAGGGAGGAGGAGGAGCAGGTCAGTGTGAGTAGTGGTCAGGGACAGCGTGGATGAGGAAGGAGTAGTGTAGAGTTAGTATGTATAGATGGGAGTAGAAAGGGGAAGGTAAAGCAGGAGTGAGTAGGAGTTAGTATGGAGTGGAGTGTTAGTGAAGGAGTGGAGTGTTGGGTGTAGAGGAAGTGTGGGTGGGTGAGGGTGGATGTGGGTGGGTGTGGGCAGGTGGGTGGTCAGGATATCGGGTGGTGACTCTCTCTCCACATTTACTATGAGTTACTGAAGCTAATTGCTGGCTCGGCACAAAGCTTGGTGAGGGGGAGTGAAGGAAGGGTGAAGGGAAGGTGAAGGGAGGATGAAGGGAAGGTGAAGGGAAGCTGAGGAAAGGACAAAGGGAAGATTAAAGGGAAGGGAAGGAAAGGGAAGGAAGGGAAGGCTGAGAAGGTAAAAAAAAAATAGAAAAAAGGTT
>JAXIVD010007097.1:17500-20000 GCA_036785275.1 Cancer borealis
CAGAAACTATGATACCAAAAAGTGCATGAAAAATAACTATCAAAAATCATATATATATAAATAGTTTTCAATCCTCTTTCCTTCCCTTTCATTCGCTTTTTATAATTTATTTTTTTTTATCATTATTCCTTTTTTTGTTCGTGTCATTTATGCCTGGCGGTGGAGATTCATAATTTGTGCCACGTCAAGATAATAAGCTGAGTTAGGAAGAGTCAGATCCGTGTCAAGACGAGGGGAAAAATGTCACGCCATCTGAGGGACATCAAATAATGAGTGAAAAATATATCAAATTAAGAGAGAGAGCGAGAGCGAGAGAGAGAGAGAGAGAAATAGATAAAGAAAGAAAGAAAGAAGGAAAGAGAGAAAGAGGAAGATAGAAAGAGACAGAAAGAAAGAGAGAGAGAGAGAGCCTGCAGCAAGACGTTATGAAAAATGAACGTGTAACTTTATATTATTCATCTAACCTTCATGTCAGCCCGAGACAGACATCAGCGCGGGGCTACAGAAGGTTACAGGAAGGAGGAAGAGGAGGAGGAGGAGGAGGAGGAGGAGGAGGAGGAGGAGGAGGAGGAGGAGGAGGAGGAGGAGGAGGAGGAGGAGGAGGAGGAGGAGGAGGAGGAGGAGGAAGAGGAGGAGGAGGAAGAGGAGGAGGAGGTGGGAGCCAAAGTTGCGAAACAAAGTCAATAAAATAAGAAAACTGCACATCATTCTATCCCCTTCGATGTAATGGCCTTGAGTTCTATATTCTTACACTCTTCTAAGTCTGTCACGCTTGGAACACTCCCTGGAAGTCATGTTCTTTAAGTATGTGAAACACCAGTTGTTATTGGCACTGAATCTCCTGCATAGAGTAAAAACAGCGACCTTTCAGCTTCCACTTCATCTTGGGGGAGGAGGAGGAATCACAGGGAGCCAAATCCGGGAGTAGAGAAGGTGACGAGTGATTTGTGTTGGTGTGATTGGAAAACTCCGCATGTTTTCAAGGCGGGGTGAGCGGTGCGTTGTTATGATGTAGCACACAATTTACATCCAACCAGAGTCGTTTGTACTGAATGTTCTCCTTCAGTCGCCTTACAACGTTGCAGTAGAGTTCAGCGTTCACAGGCGGATTCTAAGGGACGAATTCACGGTGCAAAGCCACGCGAATGGAATAAGAAAACATGTTCTTGTTAGTTCACCTGAGCTGCCTCGCCTCCTTCGGCCTTGGTCAGTGTATACTCATCCACTGAGAAAACTTATATTTGGTCTGTGAGTCGTAGTACTGTTCATCCTCGACATGAAGCTTGCGTCAACCCAGGCATGTTGACGGGAATTCTTGCAGACACCAACACGACGCTGCTTGTGTTCAGTCTCTCTCTCTCTTTCTCTTTTTTTTTTTTTTTCTCTCTCTCTCTCTCTCTCTTTCTCTCTCTCTCTCTCGGCTATTTTCCTCCTCCTGTCTAGTTTATCTTAATCTTTCCTCCTCTCCTCCATTCCTACCTTTCTCAACATGATATTTACGAAGCAAGATTATCCAGGAAATCTGAATATTTCTCATGTTTATTCCACAATTTATCAACATTCATGCTTTCCTTTCTTTCCTTCACTTATTTTATTTCCCTCACATGTTCACCTGTCATGCCTCCTCCTCCTCCTTGGGCAGGTTAATTGCTCTACCTTCACCTTCACCTGACTCACCTTCCCTTCTAGTCACCTGTAAGTAACTCCTTTCATGTCTCTCGGTCCCACGCGCACCTGCCGTCACTCTCCCCCAGAGTGATTACAGGTTAATTGCCTACCTTCCCGTCACCCACTGGAGACCGTTTATCGCTGGTCAACCTTAATAAGCCAATCATTACCTTCACTAACGACAAATCTTCCCCAGGTCACGCGAGGGTCAGGTTGGGTCACTTCCCTCCCTCATGCATAGGGTCAAAACATCGTGGTTTAGGAGTTACCAGAAAGGTCATGGGAATACCTTTTTTTAGTCTCCTCAACGCTATAAAAACTATATAAACTTAAATTAAAATGTTTTGATAGTCTGAATATCACTATAGAAGAATCCAAGACTGTTTAAATTACATATAAAATCTTAAACTACATATGAAAAGTTCTCAGGTTAAAAAATATCGTGCAAATAGTTTACAAAAAATAACTGAAACCAGAAAATAACCTCAGAAAATACAAAATACAAAATCTTGCCCGCCTTCAAAAAAAAAATAACACAACAGAAAAAAGAAGAAGAAAAGAATAACAAAACATATCACCAGAAAACATGAAACACGTAAAAAAAAAATATATATATATATCCCAAAAATAGAAAACTTACAAAGAAACGCAAGAATATCAATTATCTAAGAAGGTAAAAAAAACTTGACATACACCCCACACAATGTTGCCAGATACAGTGCAATCCTCAGGCAATACAAACACAAACCCAAACCTTTGCCTCGCTCTAACTCTAAGGTAAGAGTCTGTCCGTAATCAACATCACACCTGCCTCTAGGGTACAGGTGTGGGT
>JAXIVD010007098.1:0-17500 GCA_036785275.1 Cancer borealis
GAGAGAGAGAGAGAGAGAGAGAGAGGAGAGAGAGAGAGAGAGAGAAAAGGGAGGAAATGTATAATAATAATAATTTAAAAAAATAATAATAAAAAAATAAATAAATAAATAAATAAATAAATAAATAAATAAATAAATAATAATAATAATAATAATAATAATAATAATAATAATAATAATAATAATAATAATAATAATAATAATAATAATAATAATAATACCAATAAATTTATTTCACCCGCAGCATTGGCAATACAAATATACAAAGTGAGTACAGAGAGTAATTCTGTTAAACAATGCCTGTTGTATAGAGCCTGTTGTATAGAGCCTGTTGTATAGAGCCTGTTGTATAGAGCCTGTTGTATAGAGCCTGTTGTATAGAGCCTGTTGTATAGAGCCTGTTGTATAGAGCCTGTTGTATAGAGCCTGTTGTATAGAGCCTGTTGTATAGAACCTGTTGTATAGAGCCTATTGTATAGAGCCTGTTGTATAGAGCCTGTTGTATAGAGCCTGTTGTATAGAGCTTGTTGTATAGAGCTTGTTGTATAGAGCTGCGTTGGGAAAAAGAAGAAGATATTGCAACTAAATCAAAGAAATATTGCATGAAATGATTTGATGCAAACATTTTATGTAGTATTGTGTAAATAGATTCCTTTCCCATCTATGTAAACAAAAAAATAAAAAAGTAGCTTGTGAAATTTCCATTCTAGGGCATTAGGACAATGTGAAAAGAAAAAGAAGAAAGAAGAAGAAGAAGAAGAAGAAGAAGAAGAAGAAGAAGAAGAAGAAGAAGAAGAAGAAGAAGAAGAAGAAGAAGAAGAAGAAAAGAAGAAGAGAAGAAGAAGAAGAAGAAGAAGAAGAAGAAGAAGAAGAAGAAGAAGAAGAAGAAGAAGAAGAAGAAGAACAAGAACAAGAACAAGAACAAGAACAAGAACAAGAACAAGAACAAGAACAAGATAAAGAAGAACAAGAAGAACATAAATAAGAACAAGAAGAAAATAAAAAAAGAGAGAAAGGAAGGGTAGCATAAGAAGAAAGAGGACGAGGAGGAGGAAGAGGAGAGGAGGAATGAAGAAGAGAGTAATAAGAAAAACAGATAATGGGAAGGAAATAGGAAGGGGAGGCAGGGAGGAAGAAACAGGAAGGAAGGGAGAGATAAGAGGAAGGAAGGGAAGGGAACGAAAGAAGAAGTAAGAGAAAAATAGAAAGAAAAACAAATGCTAAAAGAACAGCGTAGAAGAAAGAGGAAAGGAAGAGAGAAAGGAGTGGAAGGAGGGAATAGGAGAGAGAAGAAGAAAGGGACATAGAAGAGAACAAAGAAAGAAGGAACGAATTAATGGGATGGAGAGGAATGAAGAAACAGAATAAAAAGTACGGAAAGGGAAGAGGATGGAGGAGAAGAAGAAAGGAAGAAGAGAGGAAAGGGAAGAGGAAAGGAGATGAAGGAGAGAAAGAAAGGAAGAAGAGATGGATGGAGAGGAGGGGAGATGGAGAAGAGAGAGAAAGAAAGAAAGAAAGAAAGAAAGAAGTGGCTGGTAGACCAAGGAGGAATAGGGGATAGAGAGTGAGGAGAAGGGAAGCAAAGCACCAAGGAAGAGGAGGAGGAGGAGGAGGAGGTTGAAGGGACACTGAGGTGCTTCCACTGCTTAGTCTTCCTCACTAGCAGCTGTTCGTCCACTCACACACACACACACACACACACCACGTCCTTCCTTGGTGTGCAGAGGGAGCTGTGAGGATAAGCTGTACACTGGAATTATAGCTCTACTATATAAAGGAAAAGTTATGAAAGCGAGGCAAATATAAACATCATATAAATAGATTTTTGAAGTTTGATAAACGATTCAGAAGTTGTAAAAAGGTTACTTCAAAATTGTGTTAATATTTTTTTTTTGTTTCTTAATTGCAATTCGAAATCACAAAATATACGATAAATTATGTACTTTTTTCCCTGTATTGAACCATACACGCTTTCCTTTTATGTTACAGCGTGATAAGATGCATTGGTCTGTGGGTCATTATGATGTATGATAACAGTCACACAGGTCTAACATGTTCACCTTGTATGGACACGCGGCGTGGAATACTATGATAGATTTGCAAACACAAGCAACGCATTGGTTTCGTTTATACATTGTTGATGTTTCTATGATTTTTAAGTATATAATGTCTTATTTTCTTCTACCCACCCTTCTCTCTCTCTCTCTCTCTCTCTCTCTCTCTCTCTCTCTCTCTCTCTCTCTCTCTCTCTCTCTCTCTCTCTCTCTCTCTCTCTCTCTCTCTCTCTCTCTCTCTCTCTCTCTCTCTCTCTCTCTCTCTCTCTCTCTCTCTCTCTCTCTGAGGAAACTTGTATTTATCATTAGTTATCTACTATGGTTACTAATAAATAATAATATCTATTACGACATTAGTTATCTCTTATCGGTTCTGACTTCCGATTCTTGCTTTTTATCATTACTTACACAACGGCACAGACACTGACGATAGCCTTGTTGTGTAACCTTTGTACAATCTTCAAGTCAAAACAATAGACAATATGTTTCACAGTGTTATTATTATACATGAAACAAACAACAAGTATATATAGGCTGTGTATGTATGAATTTTAATTTAAAGTTCAGCAACAGACACGTGTATTTTGATCAACAAAGAATGTAGCAAAATCATGACGCATCAATAAAACCAATAGGACATGACTATATGTATATTTTCTTTTATTTGTATTTTTCTCATCGCTATCTAATCCTGGTACGATAATTTATAGTAAATGGCACTCCCTGCGGTACGACAACTTTGCGTGAGGTACGACGTTTTAAAGCGCCACAACACCACCAGTCCCACAGTTTGACAGGTCAGTGTAAACAAACATGGCAATTGGAAAGGACGTCGACTCCTCCTCCTCCTCCAACGCCCCTGATGTGGGTGGTTCTACGGATCCTAACCAGACGATATTACCATCAGTCCTTCGCATGATAGAAGACAACACACTACACTACAAGAACGATGAGTCTGAGTACGGACAGCGGCTGCACAGTGGCTTTCTCGTCCTCAAGGAGAATATGGACAAAATAACCACCTTGTCAGAAGCACTAAGAAAGGAAGCCCATCTATTTGACTTTGACGAACACACCCGCGGGAATGGGTTCAGGAGCTTTAATAACATAGTGCATCAGGCTGTGGTGCACGTGTTTACCCTGTGCAAACACGTGTGTACTGGCAGGGACTCGCTGCTCTTCAGGAAAGGTCACTACGTCAGGTGAGTGGGCGGACAGGTGTGCTAAGGGGCGGACAGGTGTGCTAAGGGGTGGACAGGTGTGCTAAGGGGTGGACAGGTGTGCTAAGGGGCGAACAGGTGTGCTAAGGGGCTGACAAGTGTGCTAAGGGGCTGACAGGTGTGCTAAGGGGCTGGCAGGTGTGCTAAGGGGCGGACAGATGTGCTAAGGGGTGGACAGGTGTGCTAAGGGGCTGACAGGTGTGCTAAGGGGCTGACAGGTGTGCTAAGGGGTGGACAGGTGGGCTAAGGGGCTGACAGGTGTGCTAAGGGGCTGACAGGTGTGCTAAGGGGCTGACAGGTGTGCTAAGGGACTGACAGGTGTGCTAGGGGGCTGATAGGTGTGCTAATGGGGGACAGGTGTTCTAAGGGACGGAGAGGTGTGCTAAGGGGCGAAGATTCATTAGTAAGGGAGTTATATACTATCAAGACAGCTAGAAGTGTGTATACTAACAATTCAGGTAGTGTTAGATGACTGGCAGGGGAGGAGGAGGTAGGGAAGAGGCTGGAAGGGAGGAGGAGGTAGGGAAGATAGGGTGAAAGGACTGGTAGGGGAGAAGGAGGTAGGGCAGGTAGTGTGAGAGGACTGGCAGGGGAGGAGGAGGAAGATAAGAGACTGGAGAGGAGTGTTAACATACTCATCAATGGGATTAGATTGTGTTATGATAAGGACCAAGTCTGTTTATTGTTTTTAGTCATCATTGCTGCATGGTGGTGTTACATTAATTACTATGATTAATTTAATGTGATTTGACTGAATCCAGGATTAATTTTTGGGGTAAAGCATTTGTTTCTGAGTTTCGTGACCGTACTAACTTGCAGAATAGATGAGGTCCAAAATCAATCAAAGCACTTAAGAAACACCTGAAAAAAAAACTTATTTTCCCTCAAAAATCTACCCCATCCTAAACCTGAGTAAAGATTTATAGTATTCATATACCCTATTGTGGACTAAATATTTTTTTTCTTGTCCCCACACTGGCATGCCTGTTTTTATTCTCTTTAATATTAAATTTAACCTTGCCATTCCTATCCTTACTAGTAATTTGCAGAAAGAGGTTCTGGAGTAATTTTTCTGTGCTGACTCTAAGAAAGTCCCTTTATAGTCACATTCCTGATAAACTTTTTTTTTCTTACATACGTTATGGCACTTTGGGGTAGGCGGTGGCTTAGTGACTAGCGTGGGAGCATACCAACTCAGAGTCCCGAGTTTGAGTCCCGGTATGAGCTGGTAATTTTTCTTTAAAAAACCGCCAAGTGGAAAAAGATCACCCACATGCTGCCATAACAATATCCTTGATTGGGACTTCAATGTAAAATGCATCGAGGAGCTTCCGTGGGCAGCATGAGCATCTCTACAAAAAATCTAACCTGCGCTACTAACGGTTGGAGGCTGATCATCCAACGCCTCTATCAAGCCTACCAGCATCACAGGTTCAAGACATAAATAAAAAAAAGTAAAAAAAAAAAACATTACTTCAGTAGGCAGAACACTGTGTGTCCTAAGGAACTATCAAGGTATTTCCATTCATGAAAATGCTTGATGGCTTGCCAGGGGTTGAGGTCTTACATGGTACAGCCATAAAAACTGAATTTCAAAGGAGGACAATATGAAATACTGGAACATGATTGGCTGATGTGTCTATGTTGTCTTGTCATTGGCTAGAGTTTGAAGGATTTCCAAATTCAACACCAGACATCAGTGTGAGTGCACGCCATAACTTTGTCCATTTGGAAAACTTTCCCTGGCAGCTGTTAGTATCATACAGGGTACTTATAACTCTGACCCTAAATTTCATAGAAGGAAAGCAATAGGAAAAAAGAAAAATATTGAACGCTGCGTATAAAAATGACGTAGAACCCCAATCATTATCCTTTTTTTCCTCTACATAATGTAATTTATTTCCTTTGCAAAGTCACATATGTTTAAAGAATAAAGAAGCTGCTTGTCTCAAAGAGCAGAGTAGTAACTGTCAACGGGAGCAGTGATCTATTCTACTATCAAAAGGCTATACATAGTGCGTCAGGTATAGTTTGGAAATGCCCTTGTGATGGTGGTCTTAATATCAATCTTGATTAAGTCTCGTTTTAGAGTTAAACACACCATCACCTAACCACATACAATCTTGACTGCCATGTAACAATCTCTCAGTTCTGCATCAAAATATTTTTATGCCATGTGACAATCTTCTAACAGCATGTAAGTGACCTTAACAATTTAGGGCATTTCCAAATCAAACCTAATGCCATGTATAACCACCTAACAGAAGGCAAGGTAAAGTTCATCATTCCTGTTGTCAGTCGTTGTTCTGCTGCCTGAGACTAGCAGCTTCTTTATTCTTTAAAACTTAATAACTTTGAAGCAAAAAGTTTGAACAAGAAATTAGTTATATTGTTGCAAAGGAAAGGAAATCAGTGTGAGTGTGTGTATGCTATTGAAAGGTATGATGGTAGTCCTAAAATCAATCTTGACAGGCCATGACCCTACCAGGTGAAAATATCAAATAAAATACTCAGATTCTGTCAGACGTGAGGTAGCAGCAGCAAGAGGGAAGGCAAGTGGTCAGTGGAAGTTTGTGAGATAATTTTCTAGTCTGAGATAATAACTTTTCAACATTATTAAACATTAGCTTTCTTCTCCCATTGTTTAGTGTGTGATTCATGTAAACTTGATCTTTATTTATGTTGCAAATGACTAGAAGAGATGAGACAATACACCACATCTTACTGTAAATAAAAAAGAAATAGAATGAAGATAGAATGCTAGCAGTAGTGACATCAACAGTTGGAAGGGACATAGTGACAACACATTGTAGGGTCATAACCAGTAGACACTTTGAGAATTACAGTGGAAGGAATAGAGATCTGGCATACAATACAAGACTGATATTCTAGTCAGAGGAGCAATAAGATGTACAGTTTGGGAGATGTAATAATGAGAGACAGGTTAAATGTATTATATAGTGGCTGGTTACTGAAAATTTGAACTACAATTAGAAAAGCAATCTCTTGAACTGAAAGGAGACTAGGATAAAAAAAGGTTAATATGTTAATCACCCACACATAATCAGTAGAATAGATAGATGGTTTTCTGGTATTCTAAGGCTCCTGAAATCTGTCCAAAAATCAATGAATAGACGCATTAATGGACTATCTGGCATTTTCTACAGAATGTATTTGAAAGAACTCAACCTCTGCTGTGTCCAAGATCTAAATGACTTTGGAGCTATAGTGATTTAAAAGATTATGGAAATTCTTATTTATTCTGAGAGTACATACTGCCATTATTTGAAATGACTTGCTAACCTTGGTGCCAAATGTATCTACACTGAAATGCATATTTGCAAAGCTGTGTAAGCTGGATTGCTCTTCTTCGTTTTGCAATGTGTTCATAGCTATGTTGTTTTACCCGATATCTAGTCTTGTTGCTCTTATTCTGTTAATTGTATTACGTCTGCTCTGCACAGTAGAGGTCCTCTATGACATATCATGATTAGCCTGTATGAGTCCACTGCAGGGTAAAGGCTTCCCTCCCAACCTTCTCCACTCATCTCTAGCAGCTGCCCGTCTACTCCAGGTTATTCCAGAAAAACTTTGTCTCATCTCTCCATCTAGTTCTCTGTCTGCCCTGCCTTCTTTTACCATCTCTCGGTTGCCATTTTGTTATACTCTAAGAATCCTCATTACATCACATGTTATTTTAATAGTGGTTAGTATGCTTTCAACTTTGGTTTGCTCCCTTAATAAGCAAAAAGTTGGTGATTCATGACCTTTCTGTCCTGTGTGTGCGTGCATGTGTGTGTTTGTGTCAGTCTTGCCTATGAATGTAGTGATGAGCAGAGTGAGAGATGTTTCTGCTATCTGCCCTTTCTTTCTCTTAGGGAGGTTGAAGCTTGGGGCCAGACTCTTGCATCACTGGTCGTCCTCCTGGAGTACATAGACTATGTGCTGCTACCACGGTGTGAAGGTGGCAACCTCCTGACTGGCACTGGCAGCTCCCCTAATGAACTGATGACAATGCTGAACTCAGTGCCTCAGTACTCCTTCTATGGTCGATGCTGCGCGTTCCATGTAAGTATTTGGTGACACTGGTTTATTGAGCACCATTAATACACAACCATCACACACTAATTGAATGAAAGAATGTGTTTTCAATATTTCATCTGCTGATTCATAGTTTGTAGGCCAGTTGAAGTGAGTGTCAGTATCCTGAATATATCATAACCAGCTTCCATTATGTCTCCTCTCTTTATAATTGTAATAGTGATGTTATGCCTGGGAGCCATGCAAACATTTAAGGAGGGAGATTATGGTAATTCTTATTAGTGATATCATTATTCATCAAGAAAATCAGTTTGTTATTGTCTCACGTGGAATAATAGTCTTAGAAAAACATTCTCATGCAGTATTTATCAGAACACTTGTTGAATTCCTGTCATCTCAGAATTCTTTTAAATCTTATAGATATATTAGCACTTAAGGCTTATGTATTCTCAAAGATTATATGCAATTGGTTATTGACTTTCATACTTTACATATAATTATTAAAGTTTGTTGTAGTAATGGTTTGGTAAATGATTGGAATGTGTCACGTGTTTCCTGTTTTTAGTATGTACCTTCTCTGCGGAAGACATTAAAGTACCTAAACATTTGTCTGAGTGCATTCAGTGAAGTGTACTATGCAGATGGAAACAGCTTCATGCAGAGGACTAAGAATACAGTGATGCTAGGTAAGTGGGTTTGTAGTGACCTTGTGTTCAGGAACCCACACATTCCCTCTTACCCTAAACACAGCCATGAACACTTGAGCTCCAGGCATGAAACAAGGAACTATTACGAATGCATTATTTACAGAGCTGGGCACTTGCGTCACCAGTTGCGCCATTGCGTCGACGACGGAACGACCATTTCATCGATGCTTAACGCAATGACGCTAAAGTTAAAAAAGCGTCGCGATGACGCTGGCGCAAATACATTGTCGCAAATAAAATTTTGCGTCATTTTCCCCAGCTCTGCCGCTGTGGAACGCATCTTCTCTACTGCCGGAGACATAATAAGACCCAAGAGGTCCTCCTTGACTGCCAATAACTTCGAGGAGCTTGTGTTCATGAAGGGGAACATGGACCTCTTGTAGTTTAAGTTTGTACTAGTGTGATACTATGATTATGATACAGTAACAAAAATGAAATTAATCAACTAACTAAACTAAATAACTAAGTATAATAAAATAAAAATAGATCAAGCTGAGTTTTACTTTTAATTGAATAATCCAAATAATATCAAAAACAAATTAATAAATTATTAAAATAAATCAACTATAAATAAAAAATCAATTGAATTATGAAATATCTATTTTATAGTATTTTCTATCATATATATATGATGTTTCACGTAAATTAGATTCATTAGTTAAGATTACCGTATCCGCCAGCGACGCAATGTTGCAATGACGCGAAAAAAAAAGATGCAACTTTTTTTGGGGAAAAAACGACGGATTGACGCCGACGCAATGCCCCCCCGGCAATGACGGATTAATGTTGACGCAATGCCCCCAAACGAGTGACGCGCCCAGCTCTGATTATTTATATGTAGGCTGATGGCAGGGGAGATAACAAGCATATCCCTTTGTGTTAAATGAACGTTAAGTTATGCAAACACCATTCAGATCTGACTCCTTTCTGTACCTTCAAAGGGTTTCTCACTGTAGTTTATGCATTAAGTCTTTTGTTCTTTCACTGGAAGAATTTTATAATTATGAAGCTTTAATTTCCTTGGTATTAAGCCAGTGAATGCTGCTAGATGAGAGTATCCTGAGAGGGTGTCCAGTGTGTGATGTGGTATGTTGATCCAGGCAGCCGCTATGTGGTTGATGCTGAGCTGCGGTCGCGGAGGATCGTTGACGTGGTGCAGTATTCATCGGTGGAGTTCATCAAAACGTTTTGGTCCGTTGCTGAAACAGGTAATTATACATCATGCTGAAAAAGTGTGCCACGTGGCTAGTTTACCATCTGTTGCTCTGCTCTCTTCATTCTTGTTTCATCAATGCAGCACGTCACAGGAGCTAGGAAGATGCATGCATACTTTTTTGGGTAAAGACAGATTGGCATATTTGCAATACTGTTTGTATTAAACCTTAAAGTAGTTGTTAGTATCACCTTTTCCTAAGAATGATTATCTATCTTTTTGTCGTTCTCTTATGTTCCTTAGAGCTTCTTTAAGGAGTTTCCATTTGCTTCTCTCCACACACTTAATCCTTGCCTACTCCAGTCTTCATTTCCTCATTTCCCCTTTTTATCTCAGCACATGCATTAACATTTCTATACAATACTTTAACTCCATTTGTCAACTTTGCATCCATTCTATTCATTTTCAACAAAACATACAAGAAACAAAGTAAATTCAGTTTTGTGTTTTCAGACATCATGACACAGCTGCCGGGGATTGTGGGTCCCAGCCTGGCGGTGCAGCAGATGCTGGTGGTGCCATGTGAGGAACAGCAGGTTATGAAGATGGACGGCACAGCCACAGTCGTCATCCCACCACCTCACTCCCACATAGAGGCGCGTCCCATCACCTGTTACCTCCTGTCAGCCAAGATGCACGAAGGCATGGTAGGCAGAAAGGTAGGCTAGATGGGTGGATGTGGGCAGGGTAGTAGCAGTGTTTGATACCTCACCAAGAGTGGCTCCTCTTCCTGTTTAAGGTCAATCTATTACCTATTGTCAGCATGTCAGTTTAAAGTTAAAGTGTGCTTGTTACTGTGTGTTTGTGAAGTCTGTTTAATACTGATTACCAGCTTAAAGTGTGTTTCTTACTGTGTCTCGGATTAGTTCTCGTAGCTCTTGTGATTCTGTGACAACCTTGCTTTGCTCTCTAGAGGCTCATTGTGTTCCAGATTTTATTTGCAATATTTATTATTTTTTCTAAGCTAATGACAGTTTTGTCTTTTGATAAGAGTTTTATTTGCTGCATCACTTGCTGTGTCTGATGATTGCATTCCATTTTTGAGAATCAGTGTCCTTATGGGAACATGTGGGAATATATGCAAATTAGTTTACAGTATATAGTGTGAAGTGCTAAAGGTGAATAAGCCGGTGTTATAGATTGATGTTTTCAAATTATTTGATATTGTGAAGCCTTTTGTGTATTGTTATCATAGTGGAAAAAAAAGATTTACCACATTTTCCAACATTTTGGAAATATGAAGACATAATCATGAATCGTCCTGTCCCAGATATGATTTATGAAAGGGTTTGTAGGAATATAATAATATAGAGTGGCATCTAATGTTTATTGGGGATTTGATTTATAAGGTAATAATATGATATCAACATGTATGTTAAGTTTTGTGAAGTAATTCATGCACAAATGAGTAAGTCAGGATGAAATACATTGAAATATGTAATTGACAAATTTTAGCTGCTTTACACATAAAACATGTTGTTTTACCAATGGAATATAGTTGAGACTCTTTGCTCACCACCAGCCTGGTGAGAAGGAGGCCAAGGGTGTGGGTGTGGCTCCACCTTCAGACCACCTCCTCATCCACTGTCATGGCGGAGGCTTCGTCACACAGTCCACAAAGGCACAGGAGGTGAGTCTTTCACTGCTTATTCACTTGCAGGAGCCAAGCCATCAAAAAATATTCAACAATTTCAAAGCTTCCATACATATGTAGCACAGTCAGTCCCTCACATTGTTGGAGGTTAGGGGACAAATTTTTGTGGAAAAGATAGTTGAAATCTACAAATTCTAATTTCCACTGCTCACATGCAGCACTTTGTTGCCCACACTTAGTTTGTTTACACCAACATACAGTAAGCATGTAAAGTGTTTATCTTTTTCAGAGACAACAACAAATTTCATACTTTTTGAAACAGCATCAGCATAAGCACTGAAAGTCATGCATTTTTATTGCAATTTCAGGTGTATTTCTACTGTGTAACAGCAGCATAAGCTTCCCTCAGTGTGCCTCAAACACTATTTATGATGGGTTTATTGTGTACAATTCTCTTAGAATGGTTATGCCAGCAAATATGAACAGTTGTTAGCATTAGACTATAGATAATGAGTCACTGTCAGTCCACCATAAGGCATAAGTTTTTCATGTGATCATATATGCTTTCATATACTTTTAAGATTTTTCAGACTTTCTGCCCATATATTTTCAATCATTTCTTTTCTTTTCTGTGTGGATTCCTATCATATTTTTCCTACTGCAGAGCAGAGGTATTGTTGACTGCAATGATGTTTGAGTGACAAGGTTATACTGCACACAGGTGTTCCTGAGGGAGTGGGCAGCTGGCACTGGAGTTCCAATACTCTCCATTGATTATTCCCTTGCTCCTGAGGCTCCTTACCCAAGGCCACTAGAAGAAGTGCTCACAGTCTACTGCTGGGTGCTGAACAACTTGAAGATCTTGGGCTGCACAGGGAAAAAGATTATCCTCACAGGTATCAGAATACAGAAATTATAGAGTTGTTCTAGATAAGATGCTGTTCCAAGCCTTTCACAGGCCTTACCTTTATTTCCTCCACTCCTGCACTCTAAATGGTCTCCCTGTAACTATCTTACATGATCTTTTTGTAATCTTCCATGCATACTTTCATACTTTCTACATCATTGAACAAACTGGATAATGTTTTGTTTTTTAACATGACACCTTGTTTGAAGTATCATTTCTTTTTAATATTCTATCGTGTTTCATCCCATTCTCTGCGTAGCTTTTCTACTTGCCAATTCATACTCTGTATTTCTTTTGCATTTAATAGTTATTCTTATAATCACTTTTAATTTTTTATTTAATCTTTGCCAAACCCAAACGTGTCATATACTATCAACATTCAAATCAAGAAGCTGATATGGGAAACCTTATCTGAATGTAGTGGGGGGAGTGTCATGTTAACTAATCTTTACTTGAGTCATGGTGATCCTTATAACCTGATCAGTAAGGAGTTGTGTATGTTGAGTGTCCTTTTACGGGTTCAATCCCTGACTGCAACTCTCGCATGGCTACCCCAAAACACGAGGCATAACAGAGCTTCGACAGGTGTATATCATAGTAGTAAAGGTACTTGTAGAGTAATAGGATTAACAAAGTATAAGTGATGCAGTAGGACACAGAATAGATATAATGAATATACAACAAATGAATGTGAAATCAGGTAGTAAAAGTACTACTGTACAATAGAATGAATAATACTGTGCTAAGCTTGAATGGCAAAAAGATTAATGTTGCACATACTGCAGTGATCATATAGCAGGACTCGGAGTTCTATCTATCTATATAGGAGACTGTTATCCATCTAAAGAGGGATAGCCAAGACAAGGCATGCATACACACACCCATGCACACATACATATACACTCATCTCACTTAGCCCCTATTTTGTTCTAAAACTAATAATTATGCAGTAAGATGAAACCGTATCTTTATTCAAAAACATGACTTTCTTCAACATTTTCTCAAAAGCTATTAGAGATATTGGAAATATCATTGCAGCATCTGATAGACCTAATTAAACTCTACAACTATCATTGTGAATATTTGTTCTGAGACTAATAATTACGCAGTAAAATTAAATATGGGGAGGCGGTGGTACAGTAGTCTAGCGCTCGGGTGTGCAAGCCTAGGGTCCCGGGTTCAAATCCCCGTTATAAGCTGACCACTTTTCAGTCCTTGATATCAACGCTGAGTGGCCAAAGACTAACCAAATTGTTGCCATAACGTCCTCAGACGGGACAAACAACGTTTATATGCATCTGAGGCTGTAGTAGTGATTAGCCTCACATTTTCCCAACATATTCACGAGAGAACCTAAATATTTGAGGCGTCACTATAGAAATCTGAAAATCTACACAAAAAACAGGTGAGGCAAGTCCATCTATGGCTCAATAAGCCTACTGGCGCCAACGGTTAATGATATTAATTAAAAAAAAAGATATCTTTTTTTCCAAAACATAATTTCCCTCCTCATTTTCTCGAAAGCTATTAGAGATATTGGAAATATCATTGCAGCATCTGATGGAGCTAATTGAACTATACAGATGTCATTATGAATATTTGTTCTAAGACTAATAATTACGCAGTAAAATGAAACCGTATCTGTTATCCAAAAAATTTTTTTCTTCCTCAATTTCTCGAAAGATATGAGAGATATTGGAAATATCATTTCAGCATCTGATAGCCCTATTTAAACTCTACAAGTGTCATTATGAATATTTGTTCTATGACTAATAATTACACAGTAAAATTAAACGATATCTTTTTTCCAAAACATAACTTTCCTCCTCATTTTCTCGAAAGCTATTAGAGATATTGGAAATATCATTGCAGCATCTGATACACCTAATTAAACTATACAACCGTCATAATGAATATTTGTTCTATGACTAATAATTACGCATTAAAATGAAACCGTATCTTTTTTCCATAAAATGAATTTCCTCCTCATTTTCTTGAAAGCTATTAGAGATATTGGAAATATCATTGCAGCATCTGATAGACCTAATTAAACTCTACAACTGTCATTATAAATATTTGTTCTATGGCTAATAATTACGCAGTAAAATTAAACTATATATTTTTTCATAAACATAATTTTTCTCCTCATTTTCTCGAAAGCTATTAGAGATATTGGAAATGTTATTGCAGCATCTGATAGACCTAATTAAACTCTACAACTGTCCTTATGCATATTTGTTCTAAGACTAATAATTACGCAGTAAAATTAAACCATATAACTGTAAGTTCTTCACTTCCTCCAATTCACTTGTATACAGATTAACCTTTCTTCCATTCCAGTGTTCCATTCCATTCCATATTTGCTCTCTATTACCATTCCTTTCCTTCCTGGTGTACCTATGGATTGTCCAAAAACTTTTAATTTGCTTTGATTCAACTTTTAGTGCAGAATTAGTATCAATGACTTTCTCATGTAGAATGTGTAGTGTGTGTAAGTCACATTTCCTGTCTTAAACACTTATTTCTCAAATTTTGATAGTCGTGTGGTTTGTTATGTAAATTTAAAATGTCATTATTGTTCCTTTAGTATGTTTAGATTTCATTCATCACATTTCTCCAACACAGGTGACAGTGCTGGCGGTAACTTGATCACTGGACTCACCATAAAGTGTTTGGAACTTGGAATACGTCCAGCTGACGGCCTCTTCCTAGCCTACACACCCTTTATTTTTGAGCTGATCCCATCGCCAGCCAGACTCCTTGCAGTTATGGATCCAATGCTGCCTCTTGGCTTTGCTCTGAGATGTCTTAAAGGTGTGTATTTCATTGAGATGTAGTTTATTAATCCTCGTCCTGGAATATGCCACCCATTAGGCTACCATATTTCTGTTCCATGTTGCTTTGTGCGTTAGATTTTGAATTTGTACACAAATAGACATATATGGTTTTCTGCACATAAAGGCACATACTAGTCTATACTTGCAAATAACACAACAGATGAGAACAGATAGATTCTGGGTGGCACTTTTTCTGTAGTATTGTAAAGAGAGGCACAAATCATTCATATTATTGAAGGATGGTAAGCATGATGATACTTTGGGATGACTCACTGGAAAGATAAATTGTTAAAAAACCCTAATGTTAAAGCCAGAGAAGAAAAAAGACTGCAAGAATCCAGTTCATTACAAAGGGAATTAAATTTATTGCTGCAGAGAATCCAACAAACTGATCAACAAATGTATAAGTTTACAAGTTTCCTTATACTGTATAATATTTTTACATACACTCTCCTGTCACTCACATTCACATATCTTGCTATATTTCTATATAATGACAATAATAGAAATGTATACTTTTATTTACAGCTTATGCTGGTGTGCCAAGCCAACAAGTGTCTCGAGTCACCACTCCTGGAGACTCATCACAACCACCGCCCTCCCAGGGGGAATCCTCCCTCACCACACCCTCCATGGCCACTCCCTCCCAAGCCATGCCCTCCTTGGCCTCCAACATGACCACCACCTCAGAGAACACTGGCCCTTCGGATGAAACTCCAGCATCACGTACTGTGGGTCAGGGCAAGTCAGGGATCTCTGACACTCCCAGTGACACGGAGTCCTTTGTGGAAGTGTCTGAGAGTGATGTGAAGGATGCAGAATTCATGGTCAAAAGTCCCTCATTCCACTCTGAGCCAGGATCTGACACCCTCACCACCGTCTCACTCACCTCTGAGGCATCCAAGCTGGAGGAGTCCACCAAGAATAGTAATGGCAATGGGGATCAGAAACCTCAGGAGAAGGAGGAGCGTTCCAGAAAATATGTGGCAGAGTTCTTGGAAAAATATGTCCTTGATTCTCGAACTGACAAACAGGTAAAGTATGCAAGTTTTTTCTGTTGTAATTGTATCTGTTTTGCACTTATGGACAGTTCAGTAAATGTATGTAGTGCTCCAAGAAGGCTGCAGATCTTCTTATGGTATTGTTTGCTGTTTATACATGGATTTGTTATTGTTAGCAAGACATGAATAGTGACTGCTGCATAAATGTAACGACAAGTGTTAGGTAATATCTATACATGTGGCATTAGCAGGAAAGCTGGAGGTCAAAGTAAAAATAATATTGCCGTCGATATACATCCCAGTTTCCATTTTGGAGTTTTATCAGTTCTGTCACATAAGAAACATGAAAATGATGAGCAAAGACAGTGATGTGCAGAGTGGAAGAGGAGAGGTTGGCTGATGATGAGGTGGATGGATGGAGTGAAAACATGTGGGTGAGAGTGGTAAGAAATTGATGGATGTTCAGTAAATGATGGGGAGACCAGATGGAATGGAAGAATTTTTTTCATAATCAAATCATGAGGGAATCAGGCATCCGACAAGGGAGGAAGTTTTCATGTGAGGGAGATGAAAGCTAAAGGTTGGAGTTATGGGAGTGGAAATGTACATAGATGGTATTAATGGACTCTTAATGAAGTTCTTTGTGTGAACAATGCTTTGTTGATGGCAGAGAATGATATTGAATTTTAAAAAGTTAGTATAAAAGTTCACTAATATTCATGAGAGACAGAAACCGAAATTAAATGTGAAAAAAAATAATATGATGGATTTTTGAGGAAAGAAAATATTAAGTAACTGACTTTATCGACTGATACAAAATAGGAAGTCACTGTTAAAAGGAAGAGCAGGGGAGTAAGAATACTTGAATATATAAGAATTAACTATTTAGACAAGAATAAGTGAGGACTCTTGCCATGGCCACTGTTTTAATAGAGAAATCTAAATTATATCACAGAACTGAAAAAAAAACCTGCTAACCTTTCATAGTGACTTGCTGTATACACTTGTCGTTTGAGAACCTGTCCCCGGAAATTAGTCAGGAAAGTCGTAAACTGCATTTTAATACATGTTGGAATCCTCTATAAGTCACACGACTCAAAGACCAGTCATACAGACGAAAAGAGTGTAGTGTGAGTGTGTGTATCTGTGTGTGAGTGTGAGGTAGGCCCATTTATTATGTAAAAATTGAGTACTGTTAATATGAATTTATGTTGAGGGAAGTAATTTTGCAGATTCCATCCCTGGCAGATACATGATAATACATTGCCATCTATCACCATAACAGGGCAGACAAGTGCCAATCCTACGCACTGGCAGCGAAGAGAGTGAGCAAGAGGATGAAACAGTGCTTTATGAGGCCCCAGGTGTTGGTGCTGGGATCACAGCCAGGCTGGGACGGGCCAGGGATGCTGTTGTAAATGGCATCTCTGCTGGCTTAACATCATTTGGTCTGCGCAGGAAGGAGAGTGTTTCCTCCCCCACCTCTCCAGTCAAGCCTCCTCCAGTACAAGGAAATGCAAAAAGGTGAGCAGCAATAGCAAAAGTATTAAGATTAAAGATGTTCCAACTCCCAATCTATCAAGCAAAGTTTCCTGCCACTACAGTGGTTATTGTCATCAAAGCAATTATCAAACACACATGGTAGACAGGTGGCCTAGATAGTCATCACAGTTCAATAGTTTTCATAACAAAACCTGTGTGTGTTGGTGATGAAAAGCCACTATTTTCCATGTAAGGGTCACCATCTTCCTCATCTTCTCGTTAATGGCTGAACAACACTTCATATGAATGCCAGGTCTTTAACAGATAAGATATAGTAAATGTAACATTAATGAACAAATGCAATGCAGAGCAATACTGAATTTGCCTTTCCACTGGTGCTTCCTTCATTGAAAATTTAGTATTTCTTTTTTTTTCATTTCACTT
>JAXIVD010007099.1:0-2500 GCA_036785275.1 Cancer borealis
CTAACTACTACTACTACTACTACTACTCTTTAATCTTGTCTCGTAAAGAAAATGGGCGTTGGTTTAATACACAGATTAAAGAAAGAGAGCGAAAGGATTATTGAGGATGATCTTGTTTGGCCTCTCTCTCTCTCTCTCTCTCTCTCTCTCTCTCTCTCTCTCTCTGTCTCTCTTCTCTCTCTCTCTCTCTCTCTCTCTCTCTCTCTCTCTCTCTCTTCCTCTCTCTCTCTCTCTCTCTCTCTCTCTCTGACACCAATCCACACTAAACAACAATAAGTAAACAGACAGACAGACAGACAGACACACACACACACACACACACACACACACACACACACACACACACACACACACACACACACACACACACACACACACACACTCATCAGAAAACAATACCTGCCCAGAACACTCTCAGCATTAACGAGGGGAAAGGGGGGTGAGGGGAAAGGGGGGGAGGAGAGGGGAAGGGTAGTGGTAGTGGTGGTGGTGGTGGTGGTAGTGGTGGTGTAGGTGAGGTGAAGGGAGGTGGTGGTGGTGGTTGAAGGGGAAGGGGAAGGGGAAGGGGAAGGAGGGATGTGTTGTTATAAGGAAGGGGTAATGTGAGATTCTTAAGGAAGGGAAAGGATGTATGTATGTATGTATGTGTGTATGTATGTATGTATGTATGTATGTATGTATGTAATGTTAAGGGAAGGGGGAGGAAGGGGAGGTAATGGTTGTTGTTGTTGTTGTAGTAGTGGAAAGAATTACTACTACTACTACTACTACCACTACTACTACTACTACTACACACACACACACACACACACACACACACACACACACACACACACACACACACACACACACACACACACACACACACACACATTACGTCACTATAACACTCATTTTTACAACCATTTCCCCTCACTTCCCCTCCCCTTCCCCTCCCCCTCCCCCTCCCCCTTCCCCTTCCCCTCCCCTTCCCTTCCCTTCCCCTTCCCTTCCCTCCTCCCCTTCCCCTCCCCCACTGGAGAGGTCACGTCCTCACGCATGCTGGACGTGTCACAGCGGCCTCTTGTGACCTGACCTCTGATTGGCTGAAGGGGTGTGACGTCATGAGTGAGAGAGAGAGAGGTAGAGAGAGAGAGAGAGAGAGAGAGAGAGAGAGAGAGAGAGAGAGAGAGAGAGAGAGAGAGAGAGAGAGAGAGAGAGAGAGAGAGAGAAGAGAGAGAGAGAGAGAGAGAGAGAGAGAGAGAGAGAGAGAGAGAGAGAAGAGAGAGAGAGAGAGAGAGAGTCAAGGAAGAAAAATAGAAAGAAAGATAGAATGAAAGAAACTTGGATTGTTTAGAGAAAATTAAAGAAAGAAGAAGAAAAAGAAAGAAAGAATGAGAGAAAAAGAGAGAGAGAAAAAAAATTTGTTGTTGAATAATATGTAAGTAAATTTATATTATTACCCTTCTCTCTCTCTCTCTCTCTCTCTCTCTCTCTCTCTCTCTCTCTCTCTCTCTCTCTCTCTCTCTCTCTCTCTCTCTCTCTCTAAGTAAATATGATAGATAATATAAGTAAAGTATAAGTAAATGAACCTTGAGTCTCTATTGAAATGTTTAAATAAATAATAAAAAAATTAATTAAAAAAAAAAAAAAGTATAGATCTATTTGAAGTATATTAAGTTAAAAAAATATATAAATAAATAATGATTAACTAAAAAAAAAGTGAATATTTGATTAATTTTATTTCGTTCATAAAAATAAAAATTAAATAAAAAAAAAAATAATAGGAATAAAAATGATAAAAATAAAGATTTAAAAAAATGATAACCAAAAAAAATCAATAAAAGAAAAAAGAAAAAACATGAGAAGAAAAATAAACACACACACACGTACACACACACACGTACACACACACACACACACACACACACACACACACACACCACACGTACACACACACACACGTACACATAGCTAATAGTGTCCACTCATCCCACACTTTCCTTGCTTCCATGTTTTTATTAATATTTCCTATGTATGTATTTGTGACCGAAGGAGGAGGAGAAGCAGAAGGAGGAGGAGGAGGAGGGAGAAAAGTGTTTGAATAAATATACTAATGATATAATGATACAACAATGAGTGTAACAGTTCGCTAATAATGGTAATAATGGTAATAATAATAATAGTTAATAGCACACAGGAGGAATGAAACTTAATTAACTTTTTCTAATCCTAAATCTTTACTTACTTACAACAACAATATTAGAATGTAACTTTTTGAATGTTTTTTGACGTATCGTTCAAACCTTTTCTCGTATATAAAAAATCACTAAAAAAATCTAACCCGCGCTACTAACGGGCAGAGGCCAACCATCTAAAGTCTCCCTAAAAAAAAAAAAATAATAAAATAAAATAAAACTAATTCAACAACTGGTATGGAAAGTAGAAGGATTTACAACCTTTATAATTACAATCACGTTCACGCATCTGTCACGGAAAGGGATTGAAAACTTTGTAGCAT
>JAXIVD010007100.1:0-21416 GCA_036785275.1 Cancer borealis
GTAGCGTTATCTACTGAAAACCCTCCTCAAATCCATTGAACAAGATCTGTTCCAATATAAGGGATTGCTGAAAAAAGATTAGTAATAACAGTGGCCCCTCAAAAAGATATTTGACCCCAGGGTAAGACATAGCCTAGAAAAGCAGTTGCTATAGTTATAAATAAAATAACAACCCCTACTATTCAAGCATGAAGTCTTATATAAGAACCATAAAAAATACCCTCGGCCAATATGAAGGTAAAGACAAATAAAAAAAATGAACCCCCGTTGGCGTGTATAGTTCGGAGGAGCCACCCAAAATTTACATCTCGGCAAATATGAGCGATTCTGGAGAAGGCTAAATCAATATGAGCTGTGTAATGCATAGCTAAAAATAGACCAGTAGCAATTTGAATAATAAGGCATAACCCTAATAGAGAACCAAAATTTCAAAAGGTAGAAATATTTCTAGGGATAGGTATGTCAATTAATGCATTATTCACAATTTTAAATAAAGGGTGGGATTTTCGTAGGAAAGTTGTTGTCATCAGTAGTCTTTTATGGTTCTTGTATAAGGTTTATGCTTAAGTAATCAGAGGGGTAGAGCTTAAAAAAATTTAAGGTGTTTTATTAACATAAAATTAAGTTTAAAAAGAGAGGTTTGATTTATATGGTGTGTTCATGTGTATGAGTATGTTGGGAGAAGAGTGAGTTAGGAAACTTTAAAGAGTTGGCTTTCAGATTATAAGGGTTGGTAAATAAAGGGTCTTAAGTGTTAGATAAGAGGGTAATTGGGTTTAAGATAGTTATTTTATTTATATTTATAGCGATTGTTTTTAGGTTATGCTTTACTTAGGTCAAATATCTTTTTAAGGTTTCGTTATTATTAACCAGTCTTTTTTAAGGTTTTATTATAGTAGACAGGTCTTGTTCAGTGACCTTAAGGAGGCTCTTTAAAGGAAAGTAATAAAATTTAACTTTAAGGGTTAAAAAGATTATAATTTTTATTTTATTATAAAGTTAACAAAAATAATGATTTAATTTTTAGTTAAAATAAAAATTAAAACCAAAATTTAAAAGTAAACAAAAATTGTTATTTATAATTAGAAAATTAGTTATTTTAGTAAAATAACAAAGTGTGGTAATTTGGAAGAGAGGTTTTAAAGATTTTATTTTTAGAAAAAGAAATCTTGATGGGAATGAGAATTCAATTATATTATTAACAGTAATAAGCCTCTTTTTGGCTTCCATCAAGGATTTAAATAATTTAATTAGAGGCTTAAAGATGCCAAAATCTAGGTCGAAACTAAAGGTGATTAATTCACTTTCTAATTTTATTTAGAAAAATAAACCCAAGGTAGGGTAAACTAGTCTTTAAGGGGCAAAGCTTTATTAAGGGTTAGGTTTGGTAGAGGGGTTTAAAAATGTGAACGGTAAAGATGTTTTTAATTAGCAATGAGGTTTAAGAGGTATAAGAGATTTATTTTCTCTAAATTAATTAGACTTTTTGTTTGGAAGACAAATATACTTATTATATTAAGAAAATAGCCGCCCCACCAGTAAATAAAAATATAAAGGAATAGTCATACTACATCGACAAAATGTCAATATCAAGCAGCAGCTTCGAATCCTACATGGTGGTTAGAGGAAAAATGACAATTAAAGAGACGGATAAAACAAATAAATAAAAATCTAGTGCCAATAATAACATGAAGGCCATGGAAGCCTGTAGCTACAAAAAAAGTGGCCCCAAAGATTGAGTCTGCAATGGTAAAAGAGGCTTCAATATATTCATATGCTTGTAACGCAGAAAAGTATAATCCTAAGATAATAGTAGCACCTAATCTTTGAATAGCTTGGGTATGGTTTGATTCTATAATAGCGTGGTGTGCTCAGGTTACAGTAGCCCCAGAAGATAAAAGAATAGTAGTATTAAGAAGGGGAATCTGGAAGGGGTTAAAAGGCTGGATTCCTAAAGGTGGTCAATATATTCCAACTTCAATAGTAGGTGCTAATCTTCTATGGAAGAAGGCTCAAAAGAAGGAGAAGAAAAAAAGTACTTCTGAAAGGATAAACAGGATTATACCTCATCGTAACCCTTTAATTACTATAAAAGTGTGGAGACCTTGGTAAGTTCCTTCTCGAGTAATATCTCGTCACCATTGAACTATGGTTAATAGAATGGCTACAAGTCTTAAGAGGAGTAAACTTATATTATATTGGTGAAATCATTTAATTAACCCGGTAGTTAGTATTATTGCTCTAATTGAGCCAGTAAGAGGCCAAGGCCTTATGTTTACAAGATGGTAGGGGTGGTGTCCGTGCGATGATGACATTAGTTAATTTCTCTAGTATAAAGTGCTCTTAATACAGCAAATACATAAGATTGAATAATTGCAACAGCAGATTCTAGAATTAGTAAAAGAATTTGGGAGAAAATCAGGATTATTAAGATTGAGTAGGAGAGTGACGTTCCAGTATTTCCTAAAAGGGTTAATAAAAGATGTCCGGCAATTATATTTGCTGCTAATCGGACAGCAAGTGTCCCTGGCCGAATAATATTTCTAATTGTTTCAATTAAAACTATAAAAGGTATTAAAATAAAAGGAGTTCCTTGGGGAACTAAATGGCTAAATATATGTTGGGTGTGGTTTACCCAACCAAATAATATCAAAGTGATTCATAAAGGGAGAGACAACGATAAGGTTATTACCATATGTCTTGATCTTGTAAAGACATAAGGTAGAAGGCCTAAGAAGTTATTAAATACAATTAACCTGAATAAGCCGATTAATAAGGTAGTAGTCCCAGTGTGGGAGGGAGTTAAAAGGGCTTTAAACTCTCTGTGAAGAGTATTAATAATTTTTCTTCAAAGTAAGGATCAGCGTGAAGGGGAGACCCAGTATAAGTAAGGGATGAATAAACTTCCTAATAAGGTTGAAGTTCAATTTATTGACAAGGTAAAAATTCTTGAAGAAGGCTCAAAAATTGAGAATAAATTAGCTATCATTTTCAGGATTTTTGGTCAACATAAGATTGTTGTAAAGTAGTATTAATAGGGGTATAAGGTTTAATAAAAAAATTAAGAATAATAAAAATTATAAATCTTAGGAGGAAAAAGAGGTATAAATATATTCATATAAGAGGGGCTATTTGAGGCATAAACTAATTTAAAAGTTGGTTTATAGAGTAAGAATTCTATAATTTAGAAAGTTTCACCAGAAGTAGGCGGGTACTATTTTAGGTTTAAAAGACCTACACTTACATTTCAGTCATCGGGTGAATCAGACGAGTGAGAAGAAACTCAATTAAGGAAAGAATTTGTAGAGACTCTCTCGATTACAATTGGTATAAATCTATGGTTAGCTCCGCAAATTTCTGAACACTGACCAAAAAATAAACCAGGCCGGTTAATTAACACCCTAGTTTGGTTTAATCGGCCAGGGATAGCATCTGCTTTTACACCTAAGGCAGGAACTGTCCAAGAATGGATCACATCGGCAGCAGAGATAATAATTCGAATTTGAGTATTTATTGGTAAAACAGTTCGGTTATCTACATCTAAGAGTCGAAATCTTGATTCGTTTAACTCATTAAAAGGAAGTATATATGAGTCAAACTCTACTTGTAGAAAATCTGAATACTCATACCTTCAATACCATTGGTGGCCAATAGTCTTTAATGTTAGAGCGGGGTTGTTAACTTCATCTAAGAGATAAAGAAGTCGCAAGGAGGGAAGGGCAATAAAAATAAGAATAACAGCTGGTAGTGTTGTTCAAATTAATTCAATTATTTGGTGTTCTAGCATGTATCGGTTAATAAAAAAATTGAATAAAACAGAAGATATTATATACCCGACAAAGGTGATAATTAAAATTAATACAAGTATAATATGGTCGTGAAAAAAAATTAACTGTTCTATTAAAGGTGAAGCTCTGTCTTGAAAGCTAAGGTATGCTCATGTTGCCATAGGTTTAATTTCTAAAAGAAGAGTTTCTTCCTAGTAGGAGCTTAAATCCTATACATCTTTCTGCCATTTTAGAAGTTAGTAATTATAGGAATTTCTATATAAGAATGATCTGAAGGGGGGTAAAAATGAGCCCACTCAATTGAAGCTGGGAGGTAAGGCGAGAATATAACAGGTCGTCTAGATGTTAAGGCTTCTCAAATAATGATTATAAATCCTAATGCAGCGGTGAAGGAGATTATGGATCCTATAGAGGAGACAATATTTCATGTTGTAAAAGCATCAGGATAGTCGGAGTACCGCCGAGGTATGCCATTTAACCCTAAAAAATGTTGAGGGAAAAAGGTTATATTAACTCCGATAAATATCACAAGAAAGTGGATTTTAAGTCATTTAGGGTTTAAGGAAACCCCGGTGAATAAGGGGAATCAGTGGGAGATACCGGCAAAAATACCAAATACAGCACCTATAGATAAAACATAATGAAAATGAGCTACAACATAATATGTGTCATGTAGGATAATATCAATTGAAGAGTTAGCTAAAACAACTCCCGTTAATCCTCCTACTGTAAATAAAAAAATAAAACCTAGGGCTCAGAGCATAGAAGGCCTAAAATTAATTTGAGTTCCATGAAGTGTCCTTAATCAACTAAAAATTTTAATTCCGGTAGGGACAGCAATAATTATAGTGGCTGAGGTAAAATAAGCCCGAGTATCTACATCTATTCCGACTGTAAATATATGGTGAGCTCAGACAACAAATCCTAGAATACCAATGGCTAACATAGCATAAATTATCCCTAAGGTCCCAAAAGATTCTTTTTTCCCAGATTCTTGGCTTACAATATGAGAAATTATTCCAAAAGCCGGTAAAATAAGAATATAGACTTCGGGGTGCCCAAAAAACCAAAAAAGATGTTGGTAAAGAACAGGGTCACCTCCTCCTGCAGGATCAAAGAAGGAAGTGTTTAGGTTTCGGTCCGTTAAGAGTATGGTAATAGCTCCGGCTAAAACAGGGAGGGATAGCAGCAAAAGGATGGCAGTAATAAACACAGCCCAAACAAAAAGTGGTATTTGGTCTAAAGTTATCCCAAATGACCGTATGTTGATTACAGTTGTTATAAAATTCACAGCTCCTAGGATTGAAGAAACCCCAGCTAAATGAAGAGAAAAAATCCCCATGTCCACTGAAGCTCCAGCGTGGGCAATAGCACCTGCTAAAGGAGGGTAAACAGTTCAACCTGTTCCAACCCCTCTTTCTACTATTCCTCTTATAAGGAGTAGGGTTAATGAAGGGGGTAGTAACCAGAAACTTATATTATTTATTCGAGGAAAGGCTATATCAGGTGCTCCTAATATTAAGGGGACTAATCAATTACCAAAACCCCCAATTATAATTGGCATTACTATAAAAAAAATTATAACAAAAGCATGGGCAGTGACAACTACATTGTAAATTTGATCATTTCCAATGAGAGTCCCTGGTTGTCCTAATTCAGCGCGAATAATTAATCTGAGAGAGGTTCCAACTATCCCTGCTCAAGCTCCAAAAATAAAATATAATGTACCAATATCTTTATGATTTGTAGAAAAGAGTCATCGTTGCATATTTAATTAGAAGCTTAAGTGAAGAGAAATCTCTGGGGTAAGGTTTAAATATTTATAATAATTAGGGGAAGAGGCGTAATAAGCCCTAAAAGGTTAAATATAAAAATAAAAGGTAAAAAAGGCCTGTAAAGAATATGGGAGCTGGTTTTTATATTAAAAGAAAGAAAGGGTAGGGGTTGTTATGAGAATAAAAGGGGTGATTAATCGAAGGTAAAAATAAAGGGTAATTAAGGAAGAAAAAAGAAGGAAACCCAAAGGGATAATTAGGCCTTTTGTTGTTATTATTTGAATTATTATCCACTTGGGAAGAAAACCTGAGAAAGGAGGTAGCCCCCCTAAGGAGAGCAAACTTGTTGGGAACACTAACATAAAAAGAGGGTTACTAAAATTTAAATTAGTGATATTGTGGAGTGAAAAAAGCTGGGCTCTCTGGAATAGAAGAACGACTGAGATAGAAATAAAAGTGTAGAATAAAAAATAAGTTAATCAGACGGTTTCACTAATTGACACTGCAATTAGTATTCAAGATATGTGGTTAATTGAAGAAAAAGCTATAATTTTTCGTAATTTTATTATATTTAGTCCCCCTAAAGCTCCGACTAAGGCTGTAATTATTCTTGAAAGGATAATGGTATAAGTTAAGTTAGAGTTAATTATTAAGTAGGAGATAATAAATATAGGAGCTAATTTCTGGATTGTTATAAGGATAATAGTTTGGGATCAAGCTAGACCTTCTATGATTTGAGGAAACCAGAAATGGAAAGGGGCAGCCCCTAGTTTTATAAGAAGAGCTATAAGGATGATGTAATAAGAAATATTAATGAAAAGTAAAAATAGAGATCTCGACATAATAATAAATGTAGAAGCTAAGGCTTGAATAAGAAAATATTTTAAGGCAGCCTCAGAAAAATAAGGGTTTATTTTATTTGCTATTAAGGGGATAAATCTTATGAGATTAAGTTCTAAGCCGATTCAGACACCAAACCAAGAAGAAGAGGAGATAGCTAAAAGGACTCCTAATATAAGAGTTGAGAAAAAGAAAAGATAAGAAAGAGGAAATACCATTAAAAAGAGAAAGAATATTCATTGTCGGGGTATGAACCCACTAGCTTTAATTTTAGCTTATCTTTTTAGGGTAAGGCGAGGTTTATATTGTTATATAAATTGATTTTAATAGATTAAAGGAGCTTTATAAAAGTCTTTGTAGGAGTAAATAAATGAGGGAGTTTTAATATTTTAAGGTTTAATATCTTTATGGGAATTAAATTTTATAATAGGATTTAAAAGAATTTACTTTTTTTTAAAACTTTGAAGGCTTTTAGTTTAAGATAACTTAAAATCCTTTTTTAAGGGTAAATATAGGGAAGGGGTTAGAAAAGTAGCCTAAGGAGTGGGAATAAAGTGGCTTTAAGTTGGGTTTATAATACAGGTAAATGAATTACATAATTAGCTCTATCAAAGCTACCCTTTTTATCAGGCACTATACTTTTGTTAAAAAATAAAGAAGTAGTTAAATGGTGATATAAAAATATGGTTAAAGAAACCAAGAAATTTTTATTTAAAAGACTTGTTTTGTTATTAAAATGAGATTTTGTAGATAAGGGTTTAAAGGATCCACGGGAATTAGTTTTATTATTTTGTAAATTTTGTTTAGAATTTAAATAAGGTAATTTAAAAGTAAATAATTATGGGTTGTTTTTAAGGTTTAATTAGGTTAGGTAGGTTAAAGGACTTTAAAGTAAGATATAATAATTTTATTTTATTAAAAGGCCCTGGTTGGTTGTTATTTAAAATTAAGAGCTTATAAGAAAAGGTTTATTCCTTGAAATTATAAAAAAATTTTTACCTGAAGAAATTTATTTAAAGGATTCTAAGAATTAAGGAAATCTCAAAATTTATAAGGTGAAAAGTAAAGGCCAGCAGAAATTAGTTTTTAAAATTAAAAGTAATTTTAGGGTTTAAATTTGAAGTTTAAAAATAAACATTTTATTTTGGTGAGGTTTAATAAGAATCTAATTATTAGGAAAGATTGTAAAGAAGAGTTTAGCTTGACTTTTGTAATTTAAAGGAATATAAAAGATTAGAGATTTTAATTTTAAAGTAACGTTTTAGAAAGTATTGTATGGTTTAAAGATAAAAAAGAGTTTTGAATTTAATTATAAACATAAAAAAATTATAAATTTAAGCTTATATTTGGAAAATTTAAGGAAGTTAATTTTTAGGGTCTCTTAAGGTAAAATTTTGAGCAGGATAATAATACCTACAAGAATAAAGTAAATAGAATTTTTTTATGAGTAGAATTTAAAAATATAAAAAGTTTTATAAGAGGAGGTGTTAAGCAGAAGTTAATTATTTTTGACTAAGGGTTTTGTTAGGAGGTTGTATTTCATTAGGTTTTAAAAATTATTAAGGTAAGTAGAACAAGGGGATATTGTAATTTAAGAGTGATAAAAATTAAGGGTAATTTTATTTGTAAGTGTGGAAATAATGGGATTTAAAAGTAAATTGGAGAAACCCGGGTTTATAGGGTTTAAATTTAAAAGGTTTAAAGAGTTTAGACCTAAGCCCACAAGTTTTTAAAAGTTTGAGGAATAGGGATTTATTAAGTAATTTATAGGGAGTAAGTTTAGTTATTTAGGGTGGTTTTATAAAGGTTAATCAAGAAAAGTTTTTGGTAGGGAGAACTTAAATAAAAGAGGTTAAAGGCTTAATTTAAAGAAGTTAGAAAAATTAATCTATTATAAAAAGTAAAATATTTATAGGGTTATAGCATTTATGAAATTGGATAAGAATTTTAATTAACCCAGGTTTTAATTTAAGTTGGTTAGCTTTATAAAACAAGAGGTTTCTAAAGGAGTAAACTAGGCGTTCTTTATGTGGTAGGGATAACAGGATTAAAGGTTTTAAATAACAGTTAAAGAATACCCTTGAGAAAGGGTTTGAAACCCTAAAAAAATAAAGAGAAGGTTAAAAGGAAGATGGTAAAAGTTGTTATTAGTTTGAGAGTCGTAAAGGTCCTTTAAAGAGATTAATGATTTTAATCACAACAATTAAAGTGAGAAGGAGGTAAGAGACAATAAATAAAGTAAAATTCATAGAGGTGTTTCTGTATAGTCATATTGTGAAGTGAGCTGGGGATAGGTTTAACTCAATTGAAGAGGGACTAACAAGAGAGAAGTAAGAGGTAATTAAAGGGTCAAGAAGGGTAATTAAAAAAGTAAATCCTAGAAATAAAAAAGTATAAATAAAGAAAGTTACAAGAGAAGCTGTGAATATTTCATTAGAAGCAAGAGAGGCCATATAAATAAATAGTACTAATATTCCCCCTAAAAAAATAAGGAACAGGACATAAGAAAATCAAAATGAATGGGAGTAGGTGCCTGTAGTTAATGAAATTGTAATTGTTTGAGTTAATAAAATTAATCCTATAGAAAGGGGGTGGGATATCCGAGTAAAAAGGAAAGATAAGATTAATATAATAGGAAGAGCTAATAAAGTCATATCAAGGTGATTAGTTTCTTGAAGTTTTAAGAAGTTGGATTTCATTTTTGGTTTACAAGACCAAAGTTTTTATTTTTTTAAACTATTAAAACTTAAGAATTAATGTGTAAGGTAAGATGATATAAAAGATAAAATTAAATAACTTTCAAAATAAAGTGAGAATAAAATAGAAAATAAAAATTTAATGTGGGAGAAAAAGTAGGTTTAAACGACGATAAAAAGCTTAAAGGTATTTTTTAAGTTTTTATTTTTTTAAGGTTTAAAATATATATATTATATAAGGTGTAAGAGAGTTTAAATTTTATTGTTATTAGCAGGTATATAATTATTATAGTTTAATTTGATTTAATTTTAATCAGGCAATAAAAAGCAATTGTAGTATTTAAAGAGTTAAAGTAAATTCTTTGACTAAAATTTGAAAATAACTTTAATTAAATTTGTAAAGGCGGTTAGGGTGAGTTCTCGGTTAAAATTTTAAGGTATATAGTTTTAGAGAGTATGTTTGTTTAAGGTTAATCGAAAATTAAGTTTGTATTAATTTTAAAGAAGGTGTTTTTTAAATATTTTATTTTTAATAAAGGCTAGTTGTAAGAAAATGAAAAGAAGAACCCTGTTTAAATATTTATGGGGGTTGGGTAGTTTATTTTTAAAATTAAAGGTTAGTCTAAAAGGTTAGAAAGCTACTAAAGAGTAGGTAATTTGTTGTAATAAGTTTAATTTTTAAAAAATAAAATTTAGTTTTATTTTAATTAAATTTAAAGTAAGGGTAGAGAGAAGATATAAGTTGAGGTTAAAAGAATTTCAAGATGGTTATAGGGAACCTAAAGGATTAATTAATTGGTAAGGAGCTTAGGGGGTTTAAGTAGAAATGTAAGGTAAGGGGTGTTTAGGGGTATTTTTTTAAATAAAAGGAAATTAACGGTTAGGTGTAAAGCATTAAAGTTAAAGAGGTTTAAATCAAGGTTATTTAAAGGAGGTGCTTATATTTTGAAATAAAAGGTTAGGGTTTATTAATAATTTAAGGGAAAGTTTAATCTTTGAGAGAGAGGTGATTAAAAGAGATATTTTTATTTGAAAAAGAAATTTTAAGGGGTGAAAGGTTTTAAAATTAGGTTTAGGTGTTAATGAAAGGAGAAAGTAGTTTATAAAGGGTTAAGGTAAACTTTGTTTTTTATATGTTTATAAAAACGGGATCTATAAATTATCTTTATTTTTTTATTCTTTTAAAATTTAGTTAATTTAAAAGTAAATAAAAGGTAATTTTCAAAATAGAAGCCGATAGGGATTCTCAGTTTTGTTTAAAAATTCTTAAGGGTTTTGTTATGTGTATAAATAGTAAATAGTTTAATTTGAGTTTACCCGGGGTTATGATTATTTTATCTAGGGAGAAAAGGAGAGATCTAAAAGTTTATATAAGGGGTTTGAAATTAGTGGTTTATAAATAGAAATAGTTTTAAAAAGGGGTAATTTTATTCTAGACTTACGAGTTTTAAGTGCGTTATAAGGTCTAAAACATAAGGTAAATATGTTTAAATTTTGGTAGTTATGTGAGGACTTGGTTTGGAAGAGATTAAGTAAAGATTATTGAAAAACAAGGTTGTTTAAGGAGTCTTAGGTTGAGAGGAGCAAGGTTATTTAATTTGGGGTTTAACTATAGATTTAAATTTAGGTTATAGGCATTTAGTAGTGGGTTGTTATTACACTGAAGTAAAATCTTAGAATAAAAGTTTGAGTTAACCTTTGGTTTAAATAAAATAAATCTTACAAAGTTAAAAGAGTTAGTTGTTTAAATTTTAAAGAGGGGTTGTATAGGAGTTAGGGAAACTAATTTTAATCAAACCAAAAGTTGAGGTTGGGGGTAACTTTAGGGGAAAGAGGCTTGCTGGAAAAGATTTAATTTTAGTGGTTTTTAATAAAAATTTTATTAAAAGTTAAGTAAGAATAAAGAAGTTTTTATAAAATTAATTTTTTAAATTAAAGGAAATTAGTAATTAGGTTGGTGAGCGTTTAATAAATTTAAAAGGTTTAAAAATTAAGGTGGACTATATACTTAAATAAATTTAAAGATTTTCTAAGGAGGAGTCACGGTTTTCGCTCTTGAGATAAAAGGTTAGGAGACTTTTAAAAGGTTTATTAGTTTAATTTAAGAAGGTTAGGTTTTTATTTAAGTAAAGGGGTTAGAGAGAAGAGTTATTCTTATTATAAAGGGAGTTTAAAGGTAAAAGAACTTTAAATTAAACATAGGGTTTAAAGGATATATGTGTATATATTAAATTTACTAGGGTTTATTTTATGGGTAGAGAGTAGAAATAATTTATAGGTTTTTGGGGTTAGAAGGAAGAGAGGGGGTTAGGTATTGTTTTTTAGGGGGAAGGGTTGTATTTAGAATGTTGGCCTAGTATATAAGATTTAAAACAAGGGCAAAGATCTTTAAAATTTTTATTTTGTTTAGGTTAGTAAAAAGAGGAGAGAGTTAAGGGTTATTAGAGAATAAGCTTGTTAGAGGTTTTTGATAAAGGGAAAAGAATTATTTCTTAAGACCGGAGTTGTAATTTTTATAGGGGTTAAAGGTTTATAAAGACGGTTAGTAATAGGTTATTGTTAATATAATAAGCTATTAAATAAAATTTAAGTTAACTTTTTATTTAATAAACTAGTCTTGTTAGAGTTTAAGGTAATTTAATTGGTTAAATTTTTAAAGGGGTTATAATGGTTAAAAGTAGTTAATCAAAATCAAAGTAAAGGTAAAGTTTTTAAAGGCTTTATTAGGGTAAAGGGGTGTGTTAAGAAGGTTAAAATTTAATGGGTTTGTAAAAACTTAAGGTTAGGGGTTAAGTTTGAGGGGTCAGGGAGACCTTATGATTAACTTTTTAAATTTTAAAGGGATTAGTAATTAGGTTGGTAAGGGGTTAAAGTTTAAAGGGGTTTAAATTTAAGGGGTTTATTATTAAGGTAAATTAAAGGTCTTTCTAAGGAGCCCTTAGGTTCCTATTTTAAATAAAAGGCTTAAGGTTTAAATGTAAGGGTTTTATTGGTTGGGTTAAGGGTTAGATTTTATGTAGGGGGAGGTTAATTAAGGAGAGTTTATTTCTATTAAAAAAGAGAGTTTAAGGCCCCTAGTTGGTTAAAGAGTAAATCCGGTAAAAGTAGAAAAGTAGTTTTAATAAAGTTAATTTTACTTTTTTAAAGGTTAAAATGGAAGGGGGTTATCTTTACTTTTGTGTTTTTAAAGCCATTATAAAAATTTAGTTAAAAATAAAACTAAAAGTTAATTTTTAAATAGAGAATATCTCTAAATTTAACTAGAATTTTAGGGGGTCTTGTGCTTAAGTAGTGAATAGTTTAAGTTTATTTTAAAGTTTTATTATTTTTTAAACTCGCTAAAAATCCAATAGGTTTATATAAACCTTTTGGAAATTGGTATTTTTAAAAATAAAATAATTAAAAGAGGGTTTATTTTTAAATATAATTAGGGCTCTTTATAGGTTAGTAAAAGGACAGGAATAATTCCTCTAGTCTTTTTGAACCTTAAAAGGGAAAGGGGGTTATAGGAGTTATTTTTTTAAGTGTAGGGCAACTATATACCCTGGGTGTTGGTTGAATTCTTAGGTTTAAATGAGGTGTAACCGTTTTAAAATTTTGTAAAGTTTAGTTTAAAAAGAGGAAAAAGGATTATTATAAAATAGGTTTATTAAGGAGTTCTTTAGGTAAACAATAAAGGAGTTACTTATCTAGGGTTGAAGTATAATTTTATTTAGGTTATAGGTATGTTAAGTGGGTTGTTGTTATGTGTGAATTTTAAAATAAAGTTTAAGTAAATGTCTGGTTTATAGTAAAGTAGATTTAATAAGATTTAAAGGGAGTTAATGGGTTAAATTTTTAAGAGGTAAGGATAGTTAACTAAAAGCAAAGCAGAAGTAAGGGTTTTAAAAGGCTGTTGACGGGTAAATTTAATCTCAATAGTTTGTAAGCGATTAAATTTAGGGAAAAGGGTCAGGTAGAAGATCGAGAGAGTGTTTATAAGTTTCTCTTTTAGGTTAAAGGAGATTATTTTAGTAGGTTGACAAACCCTTTAAGTTGAAGGGATTTAAAATTAAGGAGGGTTATATTATTAAGATCGATTAAAGCTTGTTTTAAGAAACGAGACCTATGTTTTTGAAATTAAAGGTTATAGAGAGGGGGTTAAAAGATTAAATTTTTGTAGTTGTAGGTGAAGGAGGATTTAGGAGGGTTATTTCTATTTTAAAGAGATTTTATAAAGGAACTGGAAAAGGCAGGTTTGGTTTAAAAGTTAGAAAATAGTCTAATACAAAACCAGGTAGAAAGTTTATTTCCTTAAGGTTAAAAGTAGGTTATAAGGTTATTTTTCTTTTTAAAGGTTATTTTTAAAAGTTTAATTTTAAATAAATTTTTAAAAGGTAAACTTACGGGAGAAGTTTTGATAAGGGGTTTTAAATTTGTTTTAAAATTTTAAAAGGTTTATTGTATTCTATTCAGGTAGTAAATTACTTTATTTTATAAGTTTGTTTTAAGGGTTATTTTATTTTTCAAAGAAAAAGTGAAACCTATAAATTATATGTTATTATAAAAGTAATATAAAATTATTCAAAAAAGGTTTTATTCTTAGGTGATTAAAGGTTCTTATTTTATGTTGGTAGAAGATATAAACTTTCAGGTTTTGGTGTTCTTAACAAGAATAAAGGAGAACTGGGCTATTTCTTAGGAGGTGAGGGGTTGTGTTTAAGGTGGGGCCAATTATGAAATATTTTTAAATAATGGTAAATTCCTTTAAATTTTCTGTTTTGAAAGGGTTGATTAAAGAGAGAGTTAAAGAGGTTGTTAGAGAAGGGGCTTAATTAGGGTAGCTTGTTATTAAGGCGGTTAAAGATCTTTCTAAAGAGGGGTCCTGGGCTTTTATTTTTGAGACAAAAGGTTAAGGAGAATTAAGAGGAGTTTATTAATAGGTTTAAAAAGAGGTGGGGGTTTTATTTTAGGTAAAGGAGGTGATGAAAAGGAGGGGTAGTTTCTCCAACTTTAAAGAAAATTAAAAGGGAGAAGTAGGTTCAAATTAAAACTCAGGTTAGAAAGTAATTTAATAAAAGGTAGGGGTAGAGTTTGTTTTATAGTTTTAAATAAAGGAGAAGGTTTTGTTTTTATTCTTAAGGTTGTTTAAAATTTAGTTAGTTTTAAAGAAACTAAAGGAAAGAGGGATGAATAAACCGAATTTTCTAAGTTGTTTAAATTCTCTCAAGCCAAAATGTTGTTTTCGAGAGATAAGTAAGTTTGGTTTGTAAGTTTATTTTAAGGGTGTTATTATTTCACTCTCCTATAAAAAGGAAGAAGGAAGGGTTTGACAAATATTTTAAAAGTAATAATTTTAAATTAAACAATTTTAAAGGGGTTTATTTGAAAATAACTAAGACTTTATTTTATAATTAGGGTAGAAGAAATAATATATGGTTTTCTAGGGTTTAGTAGGAGGAGAGCTGGAAATTATTTTTTAGGGAGAGGTGTGGTGGTTAGGATAGGGCTGGTTATTATATAGGGTTTAAAAGTAAAGGATAAATACTTTAAATTTCTTATTTTGTAGGGTTAGTTAAAAGAGGGGGCTAAAATATTATATTATAGAGGACAGGGTAATTGAAGGGTTCAAAAATAAGTGAGCTAATTACTAAAAATCAAGATATTAATTTTTATTAAATTAAGAGGGTCACAGGTAGTTAGTAGTGGGTCGTTGTTATATTTAAACTAATTTTAAAAATGAAACTTGAGTTAGCCTTAGTTTTTAAATAAACTTAATTTTATAAAATTTAAGAAAGACGGGGTTATTTAACTTAAATTTTTAAAGCAGTTAAGGGTATTTAGTTAAGTAGCAAAACTGGTGTTAAAGGTGTTGTAAAAAGAAGAAGGAAAAAGGTTGTTATAATAATTAAATTTAATTTTCAAGTAATTTCTGTAAGAAATTTAGGGAGTTGTTAAGTGAAGGTAAAGGGAAGTTTATAAATAATTCTTTAGGTTTTAAAGGAGGTTGTAACCTAGGTCGGCTAAGTGTTTAAAAGTTTAAGGAATATTAATAAGGGTAAATTAAAGACTTTAGGAGGTGTTCTTTAGGAATTAGAAGTTTAAGGGTTCAGGGGTTTATCAAAGGGTTAAAAAGGAGTTAAATTTTTATACGTGGGTAGTAGTAAGGATAATTTTCTGTGTTTTAAAATAGATTTTAAGTAAAAAGGGCGTTTTATATAGTTTTATCTCCAAACTAAAAGGTATATTAAAGGAGTATAAAGGTAGGTTTATAGTTTAATGGGAGTTGGTAAAAGGTTTCAGTTTTGTTAAAAATTTTAGGGGTGTTTTGTTCTTAGGTGTTATTTAATTTTAGTCTTACTTTATAGGAAACCGTGGTTATTTTATTTTCTTAAGAGGAAAAAGGGGTTTAATGAGTTTATGTTTTATAAAACATTTAAAAATAATAATTTTGAAATAAAATAATTTTAAAAAGAGGGTTTTATTTTTGAACAGATTAGAACTCTTGTTTTATAGCTGAAGGCAGCAGAAATAATTTTTGCTGGTTTTTAGAAGGACCAGTAGCAAGAGAGAAGACCCGGAGATTATTTATTAAGGGGAGTTGAAGTATATTAAAGATAATTGGCTGATCCTATAAGATTTTAAAAGTGGAAATACTGCTAAAAGATTTTAGATAAGGGGAAGAGAACCCCCTCTTTAAAATTTAATTATAATTTTTATTAAGTTTAGAGAATTATATATAAACGTTAAGTAGGGGTTATAATTATTCAATTAACTTTTTAAATAAAATTTGAGTTAATTTTTGGGCTATTAAATTTAATCCTGTAGGGTTTTAAAGAGCAGGAGTTAGATGGTTGAATCTTTAAAAAGGAGCTGTAGGGGTGTTAGAGGGGTTTCAGCTAAAAGCAAGGGCCGGGGTTAAAGAATATTACAAAAAGGAGGGAGAGAACTAAATACTTAAAATTAAGTTATTAATTTTTATTGGGTTTAGAGGGTTGCACAAACACTTATTAATAGGTTGTTTCTATGTTTATTAATTCTTAAAATAAGGTTTGAGTTAATTTTTGACTTATAAGTTTAAATGCTTAAATTTTAATAGATTGAAGAGGCAACCGGGTGAAATTTTTAAAGTAGTTGGAGTTAGGAGGAAGGTTAGTTAAAAATTAAGGGCCGGTATTAAGGGTGTTATAAAAAGCAGGAGGGAAGAGATTATTAGAAGAGCAGTTAAATTTAATTTCTAATAATTTTTATAAGAAATTTAGGCGAGTTAAGTTAGGGAAAAGGGTAAACATTAGAAGTAATTTTTAGGTTGTGAATTAGTGGTCAGGTTAGTTAAAGTTTAAAGAAAGTTAAAAAATTAGGGTGAGTTGTTGTTTAAAATGGGTTAAAAGGTTACTAAAGGGGGTGGGGTTTTCTAATTTGAAACAAAAGGTTTAAAAGGGTTGTTAATGGTTTAAAGAAGGATTGGGTTTTATAAAAGGGTTATAAAGGAGAGTTATTTTTACTAAAAAAGAAAATTTTGAGAGGTTAATTCGGGTTTAAAATTGAATCTTGGGGTTAAAGTAGAAAAGTAAATTTAAATAAGGTCTATTTTTATATAACTTTGTGAAAGAAGTGTTTGTGTGTAGGGGTGTTATCTTTATTTTATGTTTATTTAATTTATGAAAATAAATTTAAAGTTTATAAATAAGTGAATTAAAAGGTAAACTTTTAGTGGGGAAGTTAATAGAATTTTCTAAATTGGTTGAAACTTTTAAGCGAAATTTTGGACTTTAGAAAATTAAGCGATCTTAATTTTAATTCTAAATTGATAATTATTTTTTGGGGGAGTAAAAGAGAAACTAATAAATTTATCTAGGTCTTTGGAAGTTTAATCGGTTTAAATAAAATAGTTTTAAAAGAAGGCATATCTTAAAATAATGGGGGGGTCTTATTTTATGGGTTTAAAGTAAGGTGGAATAGATTTTAGTTTTCTTTTTAGGTTTAATTAAATTAAACCCCCAGTAATTATTTTTAAAAGAGAGGAAAATCATATTCAGGGTTAGAAGTTGAGTTTTTAGGACTTTAAACAAGGTAAAAATATTTCTTTAAATTTTGTATTTTGTAAAGGTTAGTTTTTAAAAGAGAAGGAAAGAGAGGTTATTAGAAAACAAGGTCGTTAAGAGTTCTTAGATAAATATCAAAGAAGTTATCTATTAAAGTTTAACTATAATTTTTATTTAGGTTAAGCATTTACTGTTGGGTTACTATATAAGAATAAAATTTTAAACAAAGCTTGAGAGTTAATGTTTGGACCCGATAAAATAAAGTTAATAGGATTCAAAGGAGTTAGTTGGTTAGAAGTTTAAGAGGGTTTACAAGAGTAAGGATAATTAATTAAAAATAAAGCTAAGGTAGGTTTAAAGAGACATAATTAAGGAAAAAGGTTGTTGTTTTAGGTAATTAATTTAATATTTTGTAAGTAATTTAATTTAGGGTAATAAAAGGTAGAGGTATTTCCAGCGTTTCTTTAAATTAAGGAGATTAGTAGCGAGGTTAATAAACTATTCGAGATAAAGGAGTTTTATTAAGGTGGGTGGGCTATTATCAAAATAATTTAAAGGTTTGTTTTAGGAGGGGGCAGGATTTATGGTTTGAAACAATTAAATTTTTTAAGGGGTTTATCTATTATCTTTTTAAATTTCAAAAAGTAATATTTAATAAAATTATATAGGTCTTTTGAAAATTAGGGTTTTTAAAAGTAAAATAATTTTAAAAAGAGGGTTAATTTTTTAACGATTAGGACTTTTAATATATAGGCTAAGGGTATAAAGTATTAGTTCTTCGGTCTTTCTTTAAAATTTAAAAAAGAGAAAACTTGCAGGAGTTATTTTAAAAGTGAGGGTAGTTGTGTTTGGCATAAACTTAATTTTTAAAATTTTAAGTAAGGTGAAGATACTTAAGTTTTGTAAAGTTTAGTTTAAGGGAGGGGAAAAGAGATTATTATAAAATAAGGGTTGTTTAAGGAGTTCTTAGATAGATAAAACAAGGGGGTTTATTTATTTAAGAATTAAGCTATAGTATTTATTTAGGTTATAGGTGTCTTTAAGGGGTTACATATTATATATAAACTTTTAAAATTAAGTTGTAATTTTTATTAATTTGAGAAGATTGTATAGACATTTAGTAGTAGGTCTTTCCTATACCTTTAAAATAAAATTTGAATTGAATTTTGACTTATAAATTTAATATTATAAGGTTTAATAGAAGGGGGAGTTAACCAATTAAATTTTTTAGGGGGGTTATCTTTATTTTAGGGTTTATTTTAAAATTTAAGGTATGGGTTTAAAGAAAATTATAAAGGTAAAAAATTTAGAAGGGAGAGGTTGGTATGAGTTTCTTAAACTTGTTTTAAATTTTTTAAAGGACTATTGTACCCAGGTAGTAATAATCTTATTAAATTTGTTTTATGGTTATTTTAGCTTTTAAGGAAAAAAGAGAGGTTTATTAAATTTATACGGGATTTGGAAGTAGAGCAATTTAAAAAAAAGGAGGTTAAACACCCAGGTAATTAGATTCTTTATTTTATAGGTAAAGGAGGAATAATGCCCGGTTCTTTGGTAGTTTTAGTAGAAGAGAGGAGAGTTAGATATTATTCCTTAAGAAATAGGAGTTGTATTTGAGGGGTTAATTTACACAAGATTTTTGATAGGGGCGAATATTTTTAAACTTTCTATTTTGTAAAGGTTAGATAAAAAGAGAGAGTTAAAGGTTGTTAGAAAACAAGATTGTTAATGAACTTTTATAAACAAAGAGGAGAAGAGATTTTTTAATTTTAAAAAGTTGTAATTTTTATTAAGGATTAAAAGGTTTATAAGACGTTAGTAATAGGTTATATATATAATAAGTTCTTAAACAAAACTTGAAGTTAAACTTCTGACCTCACGTAAATTTAATGTGACAGGTTTCAAGGTAATTAACCGGTTGAATTTTTAAAGGGGTTATAAAGAGAGGTTAGAAACAATTAGTCAAAAGTAAAGTAGAGATTAGGGTTTAAGCCATTATTAAGGAAAGGAAACGCGTTAGGGTCAGCTAGATTTTAATGGTTTTAAAAAAGCTTAGGTAGAAGTTAAGTTTTATAAGGTTAAGAGAGACTTTTAAATCAATTTTTTAACCTTTAAGGGAATTAGACCAGATTAGTGAAAGGTTGAAGTTGAGGGGGTTTAGGTTTAAGGGGGTTTATCGCTAAGATGAGTTAAAGGTCTTTCTAAAGAAAGGTCTTTAGGTTTCTGGGTTTGAAATAAAAGTTTTATAGGTTTATTAATAGGTTAAAGATTGGTGGTTGAATTTTTATGTTAGTGAAGTAAGGGTATAGAGTTTGGGTAACCGGTTTTAAAGAAACTGAAGAGTGGGGAAAGGTAGTTTAAATTGGACCTCTGATTTAAAGGGTAGAAAGTTAGTTTAAATTGAGGAGTTAAAATCAAGGTAAAATTTATTTTTATAGGTTAAAGTAAGAGGAGAAGGCTGTAGGATATTTTATTTTTATACGTTCTTTTTTTAGCTTATTTAAAAATTTAGTTAATTTAAAAGTAAATTAAAAATAGTTTTAAAAGGAGACTAATAGAACTCTCTAAAGTTTCTTAAAAATTATTAAGTAAAAGCTCTTATATTTAGGTAGTGAATAAATTTCTCTTATAAACTTATTTTAAGGGTTGTAATTACTTTTTTTCTTTATAAAGAGAAAAAACGGGGGCGGTTTTAATAAATTTATATTATACACATTTATTAAAATAATAAATTTAAATAAAAATAATATAAAAGGAGATATTTATTTTAGATAGTGAGAGCTTTTATTTTATAGTTAGGAGTAGTAGAAATAACTCCCGTGGGTCTTTGGAGCTCTAGAAGTAAGAGAGAAAGCTGGGGGTTATTTTTTAACAAGAAATAAATTGTATTAAATAGGCTGGTGAGCTGTGTAGTATTTTAAAAGTAGAAAAACAAACATCTTAAAAATTTTCTATCTTGTAAAGTTTTAACTTAAAGTAAAATTAAAAGGGTTGTTAGATAATTTAGGTCACTAAGAAGTTGTTTAGATAAGATAAAGATAATTATTTATTTAAAGTTAAATTATAACTTTTATTAAATTTAGAGGATTATGTAGATATTTAGTAGTGGGTCATCTTTATATAATTAATCTTTAAAATAAAACTTGAGTTAATTTTATTTTAATAAATTTAATTTTATAAATTTAAGAGGATAGGGAGTTAGCTGATTATAAAAATTTTTAAAAGCAGTTATAGGGTTAGGGAGGGTCACCTGAAAAATAAGGAGTAGTGTTTATTAAGAGAGGGTTATAAAAAGAAGGGAAAGAGGTTGGGTTTAAATTTAAGTTTAATTTTTAAATAATTTTTGTAAGGAATTTAAGGAAGTTAAGTTAGGGGGTTAAAGGTAATTTTTTAAGGTTAAGGGTTAGTAAGTTTAGGTTAGTTAAATATTAAGGTTTAAAATTAAGGGTGAATGTGGTTATAAAGGTAAATTAGAGGTCTTTAAGAAGAAGAAGGGGGTAGTTTTACTTTTTTAAATGGCCTGAGGGGTTTCATGGTACAAGGCTTGCTAATTGTTTTTTAAGGTTAGGGTTTTATACAGGTAGTTAAATTAAAAAGAGTTATTTCTATTAAAAAGAAAGTTGGAGGATTCTCTCGTAGGTTTAAGATTAAATTGTTGTGTTTTTTAAGAGTTTAAAAATTTTAATTAATTAAAAATAAATTTTAAAAGGTAGTTTTTATAAATGGAGAGTTACTTAAATTTGGTTAAAATTTTTAAGGGAATTCTTGTAGTTAGGTAATTTAATAATTTAGTTTTAAGTTTATTTTAAAGGGTTTGTTATCTTTTTAAGTTTAAAAAGTAACACTTAAATAAAATTATATAGGCTTTTTGAAAATTAAGGTCTTTAAAGTAAAATAATTTTAAGAGAGGGTTATTTTTTAATAGTTAAGGATTTTGCATGCAGGTTAAGGGCAGGGAGACAACCTCTTCGACCTTTCTTTTAAATTCTAAAAAGAGAAAAAGCCTTCAGGAGTTATTTTTAAAGTGGGGTAATTGTGTTCAACATAAACCGAATTTTTAAAGGTTTAAATAAGGTGTAAATATCTTTAAGTTTTGTAAAGTTTAGTTTAAAGAGAGGTAAAGAGATTATTATAAAATAGGGTTGTTTAAGGAGTTCCTTAGATAAATAACAAGGGGTTTATTTATTTTAAGAATTAAGCCATAGTTTTTATTTAGGTTGCAGGTATCTTAAAGGGTTGTTATACATTATGTATAAATTTTTAAAATTAAGTTGTAATTTTTATTAATTTGAG
>JAXIVD010007101.1:0-21415 GCA_036785275.1 Cancer borealis
CTCCTCCTCCTCCTCCTCCTCCTCCTCCTCCTCCTCTTCGTCGTCGTTGTCTCTTTTGATACCTCCAATTGATTTTCTTTTATCTTCATTTTCTTTCTCTTCCTTCTTCTTCTTCTGCTTCTTCATCTTCATCATCATCTTCTTCTCCTCCTCCTCCTCCTCCTCCTCCTCCTCCTCCTCCTCCTCCTCCTTCCTCCTCCTCCTCCTCCTCCTCCTCCTCCTCCTCCTCCTCCTTCTTAGCCTGTAATCACTCATGTATTGCGTCAGGTCGTTAAGAGTTGCCTGCTGGATAACATCGGTCCCTCCCTTCTCCTCCCTCCCTTTCCTTCCCTCCCTCCCTCCCTCCCTCCCTCCCCTCCCTCCCTCAAAAGTTCATAGGTAACGATGGGTATATACTCTTGCGACGTGACTGACCCTTGCCTCACACTCGTCATACCCTTCCCTCCCTCCCTTACCTCCTTCCCTCCCTCTATACCTCCCTCCCTGTGTTTTTATCTCCCTTCTTCTATCCCTTACTTTACTCTCCTACTCTTTTTATTTTTTTTGCCTTGTATTCATCTTTTCCTTCATTATTGCCTCCTACTGCATCATCCTCTTTATTCTTTATCCTCTATGTCTTCTTCATCCCCTTCTTCCTCTCATGTACTCGTATCTCTCTCACCCACTTCCTTCCCCTCCCCATCCACCCACTTCACCCATGCCACGCACCAATGCTTCCACCCACTGACATGTCCTCTCCTCCTCCTCCTCCTCCTCCTCCTCCTCCTCCTCCTCCTCCTCCTCCTCCTCCTCCTCCTCCTCCTCCTCCTCCTCCTCCTCCCTCCTTTGCTTCCCTCCTGCAACCTCGACTTATGTAGCCTTGACCCTCTACACACACACACACAACACACACACACACACCACACACACACACACACACACACACACACACACACACACACACACACACACACACACACACACACACACACACTGACGAGAGAAGACGAGACGAGAGAAGAGAGAGAGGAGAGAGAGAGAGAGAGGAGAGAGAGAGAGGAGAGAGAGAGAGAGAGAGAGAGAGAGAGACGCCAAATTACCCCTCACGTTTTATGACATTTTTACGTCGTTTATGCAAACACTGCCCAAGGAGTCAACATAATCACTCTTTAACCTCCCTCTCTCCCTTCCTCCCCTCCCTCCCCTCCCTCCCCCTCCCTCCCTCCCTCCCTCCCTCCCCCTCCCTCCCCTCCCTCCCTCCCTCCCTCCCTTCCTCCCCTCCCTCCCTCCCTCCCTGCCTCCTCCCTCCCTCCCTCCCTCCCCTCCCTCCCTCCCTCCCTCCCTCCCTCCCTCCCTCCCTCCTTCCCTCCTTCTATCTATCCATCCCTCCCTTCTCTTCACTGTCCCATGTATACAACATACCTCCTTCCCTCCTCCCCCCATGCACTCAACCATCAATAGGAGGAGGAGGAGGAGGAGGATAGGAGGAAGAGGAGGAGGAGGAGGATATATATGTACTGGTGCCCCCACATTGCCCGACAACTGATAGGGCGGCTGGTCGGACTGTCAGTTCTCGCTCTCAGGCCCCGACATCCCGACAGACTGATATCCTCTCAACGCCTTTCTTAAAATCACTGCTAGACCCCTCTCCTCTATCGGCCGTCTGTTAGTAGTAGTAGTAGAAGAAGTAAGTAGTAGTAGTAGTGTGGTGGTGGTGGTGGTGGTGGTGGTACGAAGAAGAGGAAGAAGAGGAGAAAGAAGAAAGGAGGAGGATGATGATAGAGAAGGAGAATCGTAGTTGACAGGGAAGAAGACCTGACGATTAAGAAGAGGAAGGAAGGGTTGACAGGGAGGAATGTGACAGGGAATGAGAGACGGTAAGGAGGGATATTTGGGAAGGGAGGGAGTTGGCAAGGGTAAGAAAAGGAAGAAGGAAGAAGGAAGAGTGAATGTTGATAACCGAAGTAGGAGGGAGAAAGGAAAGAAGGAAAAGAAAGAAAAAAGATAATATAATGAAAACTTTTAGGGCAATTATTTCGTTGATTCTTTTGTATTTATTTATTTACTTTGTTATTCATTCCGTTTATTTATCATTTCCTTCCATCTTGTGTATTTATCCTCTTTACAGCTGCAGTTTTCTCCATCCCTCCTTCCCTCCGTCCTTCCCTCCCTCTCCTCCCTCCACACCTTCCATGTTTTCACCTGCCTCCCACCTGCATCCTATCTTCCTTTCTTTCCTTCTTTCCTCTTCCATTCCTCTTCTTTCATCCAGTCTAAAATTTTTCTCCCAATCCTTTTTCCTCATTATCTCGTCATCTCCTCCTTCCCTCCTCCCTCCCTCCCTCCCTCCTTCCCTCCCCTCCCTCCCTCTCTCCCTCCCTCCTTTTCCTCCCTCTGGCGCCCTGCCGTGGGACATTCACAATTGGGACCCGACCAGCAATCTCCACACTCCCTTAGGCTGGCATCTTCTCTTTTTCCTCTTTTAAACGGTCCTCTCTCTTATATTTTTCCTTGTCTTTCTTTTCCCCTCATCCAGCCTTGCTTCCTTCCTTTTACCTCCGTTCCAGTTCATGACGCGACTCTTATTTTCTCATTTTTCGTTTTCTTTTACTGTTATATATTCGTGTCTGTTGCTATTTTTTTTTCTTCTCTCTCTTTCTTTCTCTCTCTCATTCACCTCCTTCTCTTATTCACATTCACATACACCTTGCCTTCCTCCCTCTCTTCCTCCCACCCACACCCATTCCTGCACTCAGTAACTCGCTCTATATTTCCCAGAGAGGCCCTTTCTCGAGGCATTTTCGGTAATTCGAGCAGATTACGTACATTTGCCATCCCTGAGTGGAGGCCTGGAAGGGATCGCCTGACGTTAGCCCAAAGACATGTTTCCTAAATGTGTATCTCTCTCGTTGTGTGTGGCGGGAGAAGTTTAATGGGTTTTCCTGTCGTAGTAGTAGTAGTAGTAGTAGTAGTAGTGGTGGTGGTAGTGGTAGTGGTAGTAAGAGAGAGAAAGAGAAAGAGCGAGAGAGAGAAGAGAGAGAAGGGAGGGTATGCAAGAGAGGTGGAGAGAGTAATGACCAGTAAGAGTTAACGGTGAAGATAAAAGAAACAGTAACGGAGAGAGTAGATGAGAAGAGAAGGAAGAGGAAGTGGAGGTAAAGAAGAAGAAGAAGGACGAGTATGAAATTACAGATAAAGAATGAGATGAAAAACAGGAAAAGTAACTAACTGGTGAGAGGAAGATGAGACAGCAGGATGAGGAAGAAGAAGAAGAAGAAGAAGAAGAAGAAGAAGAAGAAGAAGAAGAAGAAGAAGAAGAAGAGGAAGAGGAAGAGGAAGAGGAGGAGGAGGAGGAAGAGGAAGAGGAAGAGGCAGCCTACACATGCACACACTAACCTAACCAATCAAACCTAACCTAACCTAACCTACCCCTACCCTACCCTACCCTAACCTAACACTAACCATCCATGTTTGCCACACCCTTAGAACGCACACACGCACACACACACACACACACACACACACACACACACACACACCACACACACACACACACCACACACACACACACGCCCACACGCCCCACGCTGCCAGTCACGTCTTGCCATGGAAGCCGCGCACGGGTTGTACTTCCAAGTCAATGATGCAGTGAAAGGGTGAAGGGAGGGAGGTCTCTCTCTCTCTCTCTCTCTCTCTCTCTCTCCTCTCTCTCTCTCTCTCTCTCTCTCTCTCATCTCTCTCTCTCTCTCTCTCTCTCTCTCTCTCTCTCTCTCTCTCTCTCTGTTAATGTTGTTTTTGTTTTGTTTTTTTTATATTATCAAGGTGACCAGACCTCAGACCACAGACCACAGCAGCGTTATTCAGACCAAACAAAAGAATGTCTGCAAACCACTTCCACAGACCAATTATGATAATGGTAATAATGATAATGGTGATAATTATGATAATATTAATGATGAAAAATGAAAAAAATAAGCGAAATGCAAATACGAAATACTGAATAAATTAAAAGAACAGAAACTGAAAGAAACAGAAGAGAGTGTTTGAAATAATATTTACAGTCCATTTACCTGAAAGAGCAATTTTACGGTCAATGACTCACGTGTATCATCTCATTATTATTATTATTATTATTATTATTATTATTATTATTATTATACACTTATATTATTACTACCACTACCATCATTACTACTACTTCCCTCACAATCACTACTACTTCTACTTACACAAACAAACATCTTTATCTCATTACATTCAACCTCCACTAACATAAACAAACCAAAAATTTCATAATACAGGAAGTTAGTACATGAAAAGTTCAACACAAACCCGCTCCTCACATCGTACTTAAGTGAGGTCTGCTTGCTACTACCTGCTGTAACTGTAACTAACTGTTTTTGTTGCGGGTCAGCTTGAGGGAGGCGGTGGGAGGCGAAACAAGTGTGTACCAGAGTGTTGGTTCTGTTGTTCGTCTTATCCCACTCAACCCTTGCCTTGTACTATCTGAGAGAGGATGTATAAGGGTGTGAAAAGGACTGAGTATGATTGACTATGTGTGGATGAGGATTGGATGACATGTGGATATGATTTTCTATAGTATCAAACCCAGTCCTTGCTTTGTACTGTTTGAGTGAGGATGTATGTAGATAAGAATATGAAAAAATTTAGTTTGATTTAGTCTGTCCTTGTATGTGGTGATAAGGGAAGGGTGACGTGTGGATATGATCTTGTGTAATGTTTGTTTATAGTTTGATTAAGTGTGATTTTGTGTGTGTATGTGGGTAAGGGAAGGAATATATGTGTTAAAACGATAAAGTACGAGTGAATATGATGTTGTGTAGTAGTGTGTAAAGGGTGTGTAGGTGTATGTTGAAAGGTGATGTGTAATGGTTAATGATGTGTAGGTTTGTGAAGGGAATGTAGATTAATAAGTGTTAAAAAAAAAACTAGAAACTTGATGGTAATAAGCAATGTTACATAATACTGACAAACCGGAGTAGTGTACACACAAAAAAAGTTGTATTAGAAAAAAGGTTCGTAAACTGACTAGAATAAACGTAAATTAATGTATAAAAATAAAAATAGAAGCGTAGGCCTATAAAGAAAAAAATAATTGCATCACATAGGCCCATAAATTTACTAAAATCAACGTAGACTTAAATAAAAAAAATAAGACTTTTAACACTGATTACAGAACAACACAAACAATCTATTCATTCAATTTACCACAAACTATTACATATCTTCACACCTGGAGTATTGTTACGGTCATGCCTAACCACTCCAGCCTAGAAGGGCCTCTACTCCCGCCAAAGAACCTGTTAAGTTAGTTCTGAACATTCGGCCCAAACTCACTTACTCCCACCTCGCAAACTTGCCACATTACAGCTCTTACTAAACCCTTCCCCAAACCTGTCTTCACCGCTCCTGTTTCCTCTCCATTCTCTTCTCTTCCAGCACTCTCTCAGCCTCTCTCAGCCTCCACTACTGCGACTCCCTCCCTATCCCCTCCCATCCCCTTGTCGCCCACAGATCAGTGATATAAATCCCACGCCCTTCTAGCTTGGCCTAAGGGGAATAAACGAGGTATTTGTATCCAATGACGTATAATAGTAATATATGAAGGCGGGGAACACGTTATACTCCTTATACTACTACTACTACTACTACTACTACTACTACTACTACTACTACTACTACTACTACTACTACTACTACTACTACTACTACTACAACGACTACGACTACGACTACGACCTACTACTACTACTACTACTACTACTACTACTACTACTACTACTACTACTACTACTACTACTACTACTACTACTACTACTACTACTACTACTACTACTACTACTACTACTACTACTACTACTACTACACATAATGCAGTATTTTCTTCTCATTTAGCCTGCTACCTCTAGATGGTTGTTAGGACCGACAATATGGGTTGTAAACATCACCATTACCTGAAGAAAAAAAACACATAGAAAACACCCAAATATATCCATTAAAGAGAGGAAGTTGGGAATAACAATGTGGGAGGAGGAGGTGTGTGAGGATCAGGAAGGTACTTAAGTTTACCTGTGGATGGATCAATAAAATAAGGTAGGCTTGTAAAACTCGTCGCTAATTAGTTGTTTGGGAATCACCTGGTTAAGCGGTATGCACAGGGCAGTAAGTGTGTGTTTAATATTCTTTTGAATCCTTTTAGGGAGTCGTGAAGTAGTTTCGGTCGTTTTGTGAGCCTCTTCTTGTTCTTATCTTCCTTTACACTCCTTGAATAGAGTTGTAACGGGACTTTCTTGTACTGGCTTCGGTTCAGACAGTTTTCATGCCTTAAATATCTTGGGAACGTTACTTTAAACTCGTTCATTATCTCACCTCTCTATCTCAAGGCTTCGGTAAGTTTTCATTATAAATCATCTTCATTCCTTTTAAAAGCTTCGTTATCTATCTGAGACATTATTGCATCATTACGTTTAGCATTGAGGTAGAATTGAAGCTTTCTCTAACCAACGTCGTTATTGACAAGCTTCATTCTTACTATTGAGGTTTCATCGAGTGGTTTTCCTTATACATTATCTGCATTCCTTTTGAACATTACGTTATCTGAGACATTACATCATTACGTTTAGCATTGAAAGGTATTATTGGTACATCATTCTTACTCTTGAGGTTTCGTCGAGTGGTTTTCATTATACATTATCTACATTCCTTTTAAAAATTACGTTATAGGCGACATTACATCATTACGTTTAGCATTGAGTCGTCTTAAATCAAGGTATTATTGGTACGTCATTCTTACTATTGAGGTTTCGTCGAGTGGTTTTCATTATACATTATCTACGTTCCTTTTAAAAATTACGTTATAGGCGACATTACATCATTACGTATAGCATTGAGTCGTCTTAAATCAAGGTAGAATTGTAGCTCCACTCTTACTCTTGATATTTCGTCATTGCGTTGTGTGACATAGCGTTATGAGACACTTTTGAGCAATGCGTTGTGTGTACTTGGAGGCCACGGAGGCGGGTGAGGTCACGTGGTCTGGAGGAGCGGAACGAGATGACTGTAAGATGATGCTGTGTGGAGGACGAGTGGCCATTAAGGGAGGGAGGGGGGGAAGGGGTAAGGGGAGGCGGTGAGAAAATTGCACTGGTGACCGTAAGCTTTTGTTGTGTTTCGTAATGAGATAAACACGCTATAGATGTTACTTGCACATATTGTTTTATCTGTTTTCTGCTTTTCTTGTTTTGTTTTTTTTCTTTGCTTCCCTTCATCTTTTCTTTTTTTTTCCTTTTTCTCTCTTTATTTTTTACTTATTATTATTTTTTTTTTTTTTTACTTTTTTTTTTAGAGGCCTTTTCCGTGAGCTTTATCGCTTTTTTTTTTTTTTTTTTTTTTTTTTTTTTTTTTTTTTCTCTTCTCTCCTCTCCTCTCCTCTCCTCTCCTCTCCTCTCCTCTCCCTCTCCTCTCCTCTCCTCTCCTCTCCTCTCCTCTCTTGTTTCCGGTTAAGCAGTGTGTGTGTGTGTTTCCCTTTGTGCGTTGCCTGAGATTCGTTAAAAGATAAACACAATACAACGGTAATTGAATTCTTTTACACTTCCTTCAATTGTTTTGTTTTTTTCTTTTCTTCTTCTTTATTTTCTTTTTTTTTTCTTTAAAGCGGCAATGTGAATGGACTTTTCTTTTATTATTATTTTCTTCTTCTTTTTTTAGCCCTTACCTGACCTTCCTTACATGTTGAAAATATATATAATAATAATAATAGTAAAAATTAATGAAAACTGAACACACGAACGGTAAAAAATTATAAGAAATTAAAAGAAAAATTTATAAAACTTAAAAGAATAAATATAAAAATAATACTTAACCAGAAATTAGTAAAGAAAAAAAAAATCACCTTCCTAATAAATAAAATAATGAAGAAAAGAAGAAGAAAAAAAGATGAATGGTTAAGAAAATGAATGTAAATAACACTAATTCTTCATCTTTACAAAACATAACTCAGTAAGATAACACAAGATCAAAATGCATGGAAATAAGACTGAAAAATTACCTTTGTCGTAATCTGCATAAAACCAATTCATGTTAGATAAGAAGAAGAAGAAGAAGAAGAAGAGGAAGAGGAGGAGGAAAGGAAGATGAAAAAAGAGAAGGGAGAGGAAAAAATGGAAGGAGGAAAGAGAGATGAAAAATGGAAAGGAGGGATAAAAGGGAGAGAAAAAAATGGAAGGAAGAAAGAAAGAGGAAAAAAAGGTAGGCAGAGAGGAAGGAAAAATCTGACTCACTGACACGCGAAAAGACCATCATAAAAAAAAAAAAGTGATAGAATAAGAATAGGAAAATGTATGAAAAAAAAGAAAAAGAAAAGAGATTAAGACTGAGATGAAAAGAAAGAAAGGTTTAAATAAAATAAAAAGAGAGAGAGAGAGAGAGAGAGAGAGAGAGAGAGAGAGAGAGAGAGAGAGAGAGAGAGAGAGAGAGAGAGAGAGAGAGAGAGAGAGAGAAAAAAAAAAAACTGCTTACCACAAGAAGTAAAAACAAAAAAAAACATTAAAACACATTGAAAAAAAAGAAAAAAAAAACTAATGATCTAAAAAATATATATATAGACTAATTAACAGAAAAAAACAATGAATTCAAGAGGATAACAAAAAGACAGAGAAAAAGAAAAAGAGAAAGAGAGAGAGAAAAAAAAAAGAGAAAGAGAGCAAGAGAGAGACAATTAAAATCACGTGACTCACCCCATCACACCCCACGCCAGTAGCCCTTCCGTGGGAGTCTGTGGGCGTGGGGCAGCTGACTCCACGCCTGACTCACACCCCTTCAGGATCTCTGGCGCCACCTCGACCCCTAAACACCCCAGGATGCAGACAAGGGGTTAAAGGGGATTGAAGGGGGATTTAGGGGGGATGAGAGAAGGGATATTGATGTTGGGTAAAGGGTGATGCGGTGGTGGTGGTGGTTGTGGTTTGGTGATGGTGGTGGTGGTGGTTGTGGTGGTGGTGGTGTTGTGGTGATGATTAGGAGAAAGAGAAGGCATGGAAGAAATAATAATTGAAGGAGAAGAAAAGGAGAAAAATAAATACATAGATAGATATAAAAAAATTAATAAAATAGTAAAATGGAAAAAAAAAATCACATACAAAGAAAATCATTGAACTCAAAAAACGACAATTATATAAACAACTCAATTTATGGTGACGACGATGATGATGATGATGACAATGATAATGATGAAGGTGGTGATGATAGTGACTGTGGTGATGATGGTGGTGGTAGTGATGGTAGTGGTGACGGTGGTGGTGGTGGTGGTGGTGGTTACGGTAATGTGGCGCCATCTAGGGAGTGGCTAAGGGCGTCACGGAGCCTTGGTAGGGAGGAAGCGCTGGTAAACAGATCACAAACCCGCTTATGTAACCTGTAATTAGTGACAGGCTGTTTATTTCCTCCTCCTCCTCCTCCTCCTCCTCCTCCTCCTCCTCCTCCTCCTCCTCCTCCTCCTCCTCCTCCTCCTCCTCCTCTTCCTCCTCCTCCCTTTCTTCTCCCTTTCTTCTCTCTTCCCTTCCTTTCATTCATTGTTGTTTTTGTTTTTTTACATGGCATCCGTTAGCTTCTCATTATCTCTTCCTCCTTTCTATTATTTATCTCTCTCTCTCTCTCTCTCTCTCTCCTCTCTCTCTCTCTCTCTCTCTCCTCTCTCTCTCTCTCTCTCTCTCTCTCTCTCTCTCTCTCTCTCTCTCTCTCTCTCTCTCTCTCTCTCTCTCTCTCTCTCTCTCTCTCTCTCTCTCATGATTATTCTTGTTTTTATTTCATATTTTCTCGTATTATGGTTTTATTTTATGATTAGTTGCTATTACTTTTAATTTTATTTTGTTATATCCTTCTACTTATTGTATACTAGGTTGTTGTTGTTCTTATACGCGTCATTATTATTAGTAGTAGTATTATTAGTATTATTATTATTATTATTATTATTATTATTATTATTAGTAGTAGTAGTAGTAGTAGTAGTAGTAGTAGTAGTAGTAGTAGTAGTAGTAGTAGCAGTAGTAGTAGTTAGGAGGAGGAGGAGGAGGAGGAGGAGGAAGAGGAGGAGGAGAAGAAGGAAGTAGTAGTAATAGTTGTTGTTGTTATTGTTTTAGTAATAGTAGTCGTGATGGTGGTGGTGGTGGTGGTCGTATAGCGTCGTTAAAATAAAATAAAACTAATTATTTTTTTTAATCGATTACGTTCGTCAATCAACACACACACACACACACACACACACACACACACACACACACACACACACACACACACACACACACACACACATACACACACACACACACACACACACACACACACACACACACACACACACACACACACACACACACACACACACACACACACACACACACACACACACACACACACACACAAAGAGCAGGAATCGTGGTGTTGGTGACTGAGGACACTTTCACTCACCCAACCCAACAGAAAGGTACACACACACACACACACACACACACACACACACACACACACACACACACACACACACACACACACACACACACACACACACACACACACAGGTAACTTGTGCAATACTACCCAGCTCTTATCAACACTATCACCGCCGCCTTCCAGACCCGCCCTCTCAGTCTCCTTCGCTTCCCTTCCCTTTCACATCCTCCTCCTCCTCCTCCTCCTCCTCCTCCTCCTCCTCCTCCTCCTCCTCCTCCTTCTCCTCCTCCATTGTCGGGTGTTTCTCCCTTCCCTTCATCATGCAGCTCCACATCTCGATCCACCGGAGGGCAAGATGGAAAAAGCTTCATTAATTAAGTTTCTCTTGAAAGGACACGAAGACTTGCTTGGGCGAAAACCAGAACCAGTCTGTAGAAGGTGAACCACTACATCCCTTGAGCTGAAGACGTAACATCCGCGCATCCCGCCTTCGAATCCCCCTACCTACCCCACCCCTCCTTTCTTCCCCTCACCCAGTCCCCAACCCATCCTTCAGACGTGAAAGGAAATTTTTGAAGAAGCCTAAGAAGAAGAAACGAGGAGAGAGAGAGGATTGTAGCTAACAGAAAGCAGTTATTTTGGAGAAGAAAAGAAGAAGAAGAAAAAGAAATATTAGTAGTAAAAGAAAAAGGAAAAAGAAAAAGAAGGCGATGGATGGATGGATGGATGGCGATGAAGAAGAAAAAACAGAAATAGAAAAAATAAAAAGATACACAACTAAAATTCCACGACAACCATAAAGAAGAGAAAACCCTCACTACACCTGCTTGAACGAGAGGAACCATTACCCACCTGAGGAAGAGGCGCCATTAACCCAGCCCAGAAGCACCTCAGGGGGACGGAAGGAAGGAACAAAGGGCGCCTATGAACCTCAAAACAACTGAAAGGGAAACATTTGGATGACTCCGCGGAAACTAAAAACATTCCTGTGTCACCTGCATCACCTCTTCCTCCTCCTACTCTATCTTCTCCTCCTCCTCCTCCTCCTCCTCCTCTTCCTCTGACCTTACTGGACCACAATCACCCCGCCCCAGGACCCCAATCACCAGGAGCACCAGGAAATCACGGTAATAATAAAGAAAAACACATGATTTGAGGAAGGAGGCGAGGGAAGGAAGACAAGAGCACCGTTAGAAGGAAGGAAAAAGTAGAACATACTTAATGAACCATAACATTGAGGATAAGATTAAGAATTACTATAAGAACCACAAGGAGTAATGATGCTTAAGTTTCTCACAGTATTAAGTGATGGTGTTGAAGTTTGAGTGTGTTATATATATGGCGTGTGGGTGATTCTTACGTTTTAATTGAGTGAGTGGTTGGGTAGTTATGTGAAAGACGAAACTTGTAATTGGTTAGTGTGTATTGTGTGAAAATCAGCCACGAATGGGTATTTGTTCGTTAATCTTGGTGGGGAATGTGGTGAGATGTCGAAGTCGATTGAACGGACAGCAGCGTGATAAATTGTTATGTTATTGCTATTGTTAGATAAATGTTGACTCATTCTATTACTTCAAGCTTCTTATTGCTTTTGATGTGCCTTTGTTCATTATTATCTGTTTCTGAAGAGAGAGAGAGAGAGAGAGAGAGAGAGAGAGAGAGAGAGAGAGAGAGAGAGAGAGAGAGAGAGAGAGAGAGAGAGAGAGAGAGAGAGAGAGTATATATGTTTTTTCTTTCCTTCATATGCTCACAAAATAACACTGAATCATTTTAAAAGAGTTATATTATCTTCTCAATGCTTTCATATCGTCGCCTTAAACCACTTTTTATTAGTTATTATGAAATCAGTTTTTTTATCTGTTAAGTTTTTATTATTATTATTATTCTCTTACTGGTTTTATTCTTCCTTCTTTCGTTCCTTTTCTTCTTTCTTTATTTTCATTGTTTATGTATTCCTTTGTTGTTTTACTTCCTTTTCTATATGTTTTATTTTGTCTCGTTTTCCTTTCGTTCTTTCTATTCTAGTATTGCTTTCTTTCTTTTCTTTCTTTCTTTCTTTCTTTCTTCCTTGCTTTTTTTCTTTCTTTCTATCCTTTCGTTTTTCTCTTTTCTTTCTTTTGTCTATCTTTCTTTTCCATCCTTTCTTTTATGTTTCTTCCTCTCTTTCCTTCTTTCTTTCATTCTTTCCCTTCTCTTTCCTTTCTTCCTTTTTCCTGTTCCGTTCCTCTATCTTCTCAGTGGATGGAGGAAGGTGATAATAATATGGATAAAAATAATTGTACCTTTCAACTCCTACTATTTTCCTCTTTTCCTCTATTATCTATATGATTTTCCTCGTTTTTTCCTCTTTTTTTCTTTCTCTCTCTCTATTAATTATCTTCATTGTTACATCATTGTTTTTTTTTTTTGTTTTTTTTTCTTGGATTTTTCTATCTCTTCCTGGTTGTTTTTTTTTCGCTTTTTATCTTTATTTTTTTTTTTTTTTGTCTTTATATTATGTTCTTCCTTTATTAATTGTTATTCTTTTTTTTTCCTCTTTCTCTCGGCAATATCAAAAAACCATCCCCCTACCCCCCCTCCCACATAAACAAAGAAACAAACAAGTAAACAAACATTCATCATCATCATCATCATCATCATCATCATCATCATCATCATCATCATCATCATCATCATCATCATCATCAACGGAATAAAGGAACATCAGAAACCTTGTAGCGTAAAGGAAAAAAAAATAAAATAAAAGGCAAAGAAACAACTAAAAAAAAAAGGAAGAAGTCACTGATGTAATTTCCCAACCTTTTTTTTCTCCTCTCTCTCTCTCTTTCTCTTTCTCTTTCTCTTTCTCTTTTGTGGTGGTTATCATTGTCTACGAGATATATATACACACACACACACACACACACACACACACATACACACACACACACACACACACACACACACACACACACACACACACACACACACACACACACACACACCATTTAATAACTGGAATTTTAATCTCGTAAAACCTGCCTTCTTCCTTTCTATTTCCGTGGTCATTTCTCTCTCTCGCTCTCTCTCTCTCTCTCTTTCTCTTTTTTTTCTCTCTCTCTCTCTCTCTCTCTCTCTCTCTCTCTCTCTCTCTCTCTCTCTCTCTCTCTCTCTCTCTCTCTCTCTCTCTCTCTCTCTCTCTCTCTCTCTCTCTCTTCTCTCTCTCTCTCTCTCTCTCTCTCTCTCTCTCTCTCTCCCCCCCCCCCCCCCTGTTATGGTCTATGGAGATTCACTGTGAAATCTACAGTGGCTGAGAAATCGTCGTAACTTAGAATCAAACTCGTTCACGTCACTGCTATTACGACCTCCAAGTTGTAAATGCAAGGAAGGATGTCGTACAAAATCCCTTCAAGCCGTTAACTGCCACTTTAAGTCATTCCAGGTAGTATTCACCTTGATTCTGACTTGAAAAAAAGGTTACCAAGAGTCGTAGGAAAACCTTGACGCGTCCTTGGGAGAAATATTGTCCTTCTAACTTTTTATAACGTAAGCCTCAGTAGTTTGTTTTGGGTATACGTCGTTTTCTTTATGATAGCAATAGAAAATGGAAGTGAGGTGCGGAGGAACGTGGCAAGGGTGGTGTGAAGACAGAGAGAGAGAAAAAAAAGAGAGATAAAGAAAGAAAGAGAGAAAGAGAAGCTTCGTGGTCGAGTTTGAAAGACGTGACTGAAGCGATACGTGAAGGTGGAAAGAAAACCAGTCCACTTATACACCTTCCTTCCCTATTCGGTTCTTGTTTCCATCCACCCCTTACTCCCCCATCCACTTATTGCTCCACCATTCACCCTTCCACATGCTCGCCCACCCAGCCCAGCCCAGCCCAGCGTCCACTCCCCTTCCCGTTGTAGCAGTGAAAGTAAGCACCCACAACGCGCGTCTCACAGGGTCGAGGTGGGGAGCAGTGAAAGTGTTTTTTCTTAGTTGTTGCCTGGAAGAAGAACGCACATGGAGGGAGAGGAATAGGAGGAGGAGGAGGAGGAGGAGGAGGAGAGGAAGAGGTGGATGATGCAGAACAAGTGAAAGAGGAAGGTAATTCTCAGACCACCACGCACGTTCCAACCACATAACGCGATTTTAATGACCCTTTACATCCCTTTAACGGCTTCAGGAGGTGAACACAGGTAGGTAGGTAGGTAGGTAGGTAGGTATCCGGTAAAGCACAGGTGACTGGAGGAGACTCGCGCGTACCTTAATGTCATAGGTGATTGTGAAATACCTGCGTGATACCTTGCGGTCCTTAGCTCATTAACTTCCCGGTAACAGGTAAGCGTATCCCGCGCCACACCTGTACATTATCTACCTGAGTGCGGCAGGGTAGGTAGAGTCCACTGGTTTTTACTTTCACTGAATCTTGGTGGTGGTGGTGGTGGTGGTGGTGGTGGTGGTGGTGGTGGGAAGGAGAGTATGTGGTGGTGTGGCAGTTACCTGAAGAAAATTAATGGTGTTCTGTGTGTTTGTGATGCTGTGGTATTGTTTCTATCTCCCTCTGTGTGTGTTGTGTGTGTGTGTGTGTGTGTGTATGTGTGTGTGTGTGTGTGTGTGTGTGTGTGTGTGTGGGTGGGTGGGTGTGTGTGTTTGTGTGTGTGTGTGTGTGTGTGTGTGTCGTACTTTCTATACTCTTTCAGTACCTTTTATTGCCTATTCATCTGGTTCCTTTCCTTTACTGCATTTCCTCATTCATTGTTTTCCATATACTTCGTTCATGTTTTCCATCCATCCTTTCCCTTCCTTCCTTCCTTCCTTCCTTTGTCTCTATTCCTACACCTCCTTTTATGTAGCTCCTTGCCTCCCGCCTTGTGTCTCCTACTCTCACTTCGCCATCCTTGAAATACTATAGAGTCAAAGGATTTTTTTTTTCCCCTCAAAGTCCATTCACGTCTGGGTTGAAATGTTTCCTTGCAAAGTTTTCCCTTCACGTTACACAAGCGGATGAGGAAACAGGAAGGTTTAAAGAAGCAACTCACATGCAAAACAGACGAGAGAGAGAGAGAGAGAGAGAGAGAGAGAGAGAGAGAGAGAGAGAGAGAGAGAGAGAGAGAGAGAGAGAGAGAGAGAGAGAATGACAACCTAAAAGAGAAAGAGAAATGCCAAATCGTGACCCTTCTGCAGCAGGGCATCACGCTAAGAAGAAGAACTTTGTCGTAACTTCTTCCTCTGTAGCGTAACGTTCCCTGCATAATGTCCTCTTCTTCCTGCTCTCCTCCTCCTCCTCCTCCTCCTCCTTCTCTTCTCCTTCTTCTCCTCCTTCTCCTCCTCCTCCTCCTCCTCCTCCTCCTCCTCCTCCTCCTCCTCCTCCTCCGGTACAAGGACTCTCCAGCCTCTTGGGTGATTGCTGTGAGTCGTGAACGAAGCGCGTGTCCTGCTGGGAAAGGCTGAAGAGACCCGCCCATTCCTCCCGCCCATTCCTCTCCCGCCCATTTCTCTCCCGCCCATTCCTCTCCCGCCCATTTATCCCGCCCATTCTTCCCGCCCATTCCTCTCCCGCCCATTCCTCCCGCCCTTCACCCAGCCAGTGTACAAATACTTCGAGGCAAGATCAACTCATCCGTGACTTGGCTTTTCCATCTCGGTGAAGAGCGTTTTTTCTTATTTATTTCTCTTTTTTTTTTATAACCATGTGATTCATATATTTTTCTCTCTCTCTTACACTCTCTTTTTCTCTCTTTTTTTTTCTCTCTCTCTTTCTGTGTCTCAAGTTTCCAATAAGGATCTTTTTTCGAGACACATCGATGCACGTTCTGGGGCGTCACTGTGGCTTCCTGTTACGTTTTGCAATCATAGGCAGACCAGGAAGAGGTTGACGAGCTCGTTTTTTTTTTACACAGGAAGGTGAAGAAAGGGTGAGGAAACATGAAAAAGAAGAAAAAAGAACAAGAACAAGAACAAGATGAGAGATAGTAAAACGAATATATAGCAACATATAGATAAAAAAGTTATTTGAGATTATACTGAAGGGGAAGAAAGAGCAAAGGAGGAGAGGTATAGATGAAGAAGAAGAGGAAAATTAGTATTAGTGAGATAACGAAGAAAAAAGGGGAGTGAGACGGATAAGGAAGATAGTAATGGACTGACTAGAGAGATGGAAGGAGGAATACATAAGGAAGAGAAGTACAAGGAGAGATAAAAAAATATAATTAAAAACAAAGAAGATGGAGAATGACAGAAGGCAACAAGCAAGATAAATAAACAAATAAACGGAGGAGACAAGCAAGGAAGAAGGCGAAGGGAGGGAGGAGGAGGAGGAGGAGGAGGAGGCTAGAAAGAAAGAAAGTGAGAGGGAAAACAGAGAGAAGCAAGAGAGTAAAGAAAGAGAGGAGTGAGGGATGCTTGAAGGGAGGGAGGGAGATGGAGGATGGAGGAGGGCCAACACGTAGGATGGTGAAGGAGTGTGCAGCTCGTGGGACACATACGAAAAAGCACAAACACAGCTATTTACTCAGAATCCTTGTGTCTGAAGTGGCGGGAAGGATGACCATATATGACACCCTGGAAGAGGAGAAGGAGGAGGAAGAGGAAGAGGAGGAGATATAAAAAAGATTCACCACCTATAATGATCCGGTCAACGCCTCTTTCTGACAGTCTATCCCTTCGTTTCTTCACCCTTTACCTCCCTCCTTCAGATTCCAGACACGCCCTAGCAGCTTCTGGGACTCATGAGACTAGTGGGCTTGAAAGGGCTTCAAAAGGCTACCTCTGATGTGTATAGACCAGGAAGCAGACCGATGCACAGATGGAAATCGAAGCTTCCTGACTTGTGGTAGCTCCCAGAGGCTTCCTTTCCTTACCCATGTCAAAGAGGAGGCAAAGTTACATCAGGAAAAGACATTTGGATCTTGAATGTCTCCTGAGGGTGATGTTCTTGCCCTTCCCTTCTGCGTGAGGTAGATGCTAGGAATTTTAGAGTTTTTCCAGAGTGTTCAGTATTTTTTTTATATCTTCCTCCTCCTCCTGCTGTTCCTCTTTTGTCTCCATCCTACACGAACAACTGCTGACGGGGAAAAAGCAGATCCGTGGGTGTGCAGTGCAAGGACCTCACCTCTCCTCTCCTACCTGACGGGGTAATGACGTCACGCTTGGCACACCTGTCCTTCCTGCGTCATCATAATTATTTTTCCTTTTTTTATATAGTGAGAGGGAGAAAATGAGTCACCCCGTCCACACACACACACACACACACACACACACACACACACACACACACACACACACACACACACACACACACACACACACACACACACACACACACACCTATCCCATGACCCCCTGCAGGCACAATATTAGCATTATGGATCATTACCTTCACTCCTGCCTTAGATAACGTTCCCTAAAGCGATGCCTCCGTCAGCTCACCCTCATAAGGTCCACCACTGCTCTGGAGGGTGAAGGGCTGACACTAAGCTTCACCGTCAGCAGAAAACACGTGTGAGGATTAGCTGTTTTTTAGGTGTTTAATCTGAGCTTCCCTTAAACGGGTCTAGATATCTGAAAAGAAAGAGAGAGAGAGAGAGAGAGAGAGAGAGAGAGAGAGAGAGAGAGAGAGAGAGAGAGAGAGAGAGAGAGAGAGAGAGAGAGAGAGAGAGAGAGAGAGAGAGAGAGAGAGAGAGAGAGAGAGAGAGAATATCAGTAACAGAAATAACACACGCACTCCCTCGATTCAAACATTTCCTCACAAGTTACAGGTAATAGGACACAGGTGAGGCGCCACGCACATCCCAGCCGGCCTCGTAACGCCTAGGGCTTCTACTTAATACACTTTGAGTCCTGCAGTGTTGGTTTCCTCGCCTCCGCACCCCGGGACAAGAAGCCATCAAGGGGGAGATCAAAGACGGAGACAACAACACACATCATACACTGACACAACGAAATCTGGATTGATCTTGTGGTTATAGATTTAGTTTTTTTTAGTGTGGATTGGTGGAATGCGTTTCTCTCTCTCTTTCTCTATCTCTCTTTTTCCTTCTCTGTCTCTTTTTTTTTTTCTTTCTCTCACTTTCTTTCTTTCTCTCTTTCTCTTGTTCTCTATCTCTTTCTTATCTCTCTTTCTCTTTCTCTCTCCAGATCTTGTTTTTGATTTATTCGTGTAAGTTTAAAAAAAATAAAAGTTTATAAATACAAGTTATCCTCTCTGCTACTTTCTTCACTCACACACAGCAAAAACTATCATCATCATCAGCATCAACATAGGAAGAGGAAGAGGAAGAGGAGGAGGAGTCGCAACACATGTTATTAACTTAATTAAATGTCAGAGTGGCTATCGGTTGACTGTGAGGTGAAAGTAAGGATTTTTTAAGGATCTGTCTGTTAAATGGATATTCTCTCTCTCTCTCTGTCTCTCTCTCTCTCTCTCTCTCTCTCTCTCTCTCTCTCTCTCTCTCTCTCTCTCTCTCTCTCTCTCTCTCTCTCTCTCTCTCTCTCTCTCTCTCTCTCTCTCTCTCTCTCTCTCTCTCTCTCTCTCTCTCTCTCTCTCTCTCTCTCTCTCTCTTTCTCAATTGTACTTCGCCATGACGCGTGTCCTCTGTAATCCATTCAGAGGACAAGGCTGTAGTAGAAAGTAGCTACGAAGGATTCCTAGTCTTGTATTTCCCTTACCTCATAAATAAGACATAAATACTGTACAAAATCGTGTTTTTTTTCTTACTTTTCAATGTCTTTTTATTCGTCTTTCTCGTCGTCGTCCGCTGTCTTCTCCTCCTCCTCCTCCTCCTTATCCTCCTCCTCCTCCTCCTCCTCCTCCTCCTCCTCTTCCTCTGGCAAGCATCATAATTATCCCTTCTCGTGTCCGTCGGTAGTATTGCGTGAGTTGCAAAGGAATTTCGTCAGCAAATCCTGTGATCGTGAACATTGCACATTGAAATTCGCCCGAGTTTTTTTTTCTCTCTTATTTTTTCTTTTTTTGTCGTCGTGGAAGAGAAAGACGAAAGCGATCAGGCCGCAGCGGAGAAGGCTTATCGGCCGTCCAGCGAGCCGCCTCGAATGTAAAACGAGTCTTGCCACATCTTGAAGAACGTAAGTAAACACAAGGAGTAGGACGAGACTCGGAAAGTGAAAGTATATGAGACACACACTAAACAGATCAGTATAATGTGGGTGCTTGGTTGTTTAAGGAAATAATTAGTTTTTTTTTTATATTAGAGAGAGAAAGAAAGAAAGAAAGAGAGGATAATGACTGTCTTCAAACACATCGCCACCTTCTACGGCTTTCTATCCATTTACAAGTCAATAATTAACCTTCCTCTTATTCTTTGTACAAACACTCCTTTGTTTCCTCTTTGCCCCATCACTCCCTCATTCATTCCCTCCCTCCCATCCTTGCTCCCCCATTCACCCTATCACTTGTCTTCTTCCTCCTTCACCTCCTTGCTCCTTCACCTCACACCTTCACCTCCCAAATCTCTCACTATACCTCCTCTTCCTCCTCTTCCTCTCTCCTTCATCGTTCCTTCCCCTCACCTTGCTCCTCCCATCATCCCATCACTGTCTTTCTTCCCCTTCCTACACACCACAGACTCTCTCATCATTACCGTCACCCTCCCTTCACACCCTCATCCACACCCACATCCACACACCACCACCTCCCATACATCCACCCACGCCCACACACCTGTCCCTTCACACCTGACGTTCTTGTAATTAAGTCGTAATCAAGGTGTCAATAATAGCCCTCAGGTCCCCCCTAATTCAGTGTTACCTGTCTGTTATGTATCTACCCACATGGTGTTTTCTTTCCTTCCTTACTTTCTATGTCCTTGGTGGTTGTGGTGAAGGAAGAGGAGGAGGAGGAGGAGGAGGAGGAGGAGGAGGAGGAGAATAAAAGTGAAAGGAAGAATTTAAATATAATATAATATGATTCGATTGAAGTGGCGGTGAAGTTTGAAGAATAACAACGTGAATTGCAAGAAATACTAGTGAAAAGGGAGGTGCAAGAAAAAGAGAAAGAGACAGAGACAGAGGTAGAGAGGAGGAAGAAGAAAGAAAATCATGGCATAAAAGAAGATGACTTTCACCCTTCCTCCCTCGTCCTGTGGTTTACTCTCGTTTCAGTGACTTTTGTGGTGATCCATTTCACTGTTTGGGCGTGATGGGCAATGTGTTGTGTGTACGTGCCTGTGTGTGTGCCTGTATGTATGTGTGTATGTGTGTGTGTGTGCGTGTGTATGTACTTAAGGATTTCCACAGAGCTCTACCACGTGTCTTGAACCCTAAAAAGAGAAATCCTACGGAAAATCCAAACGACCAATGGTTTTCCACCTAAGTTTTAATGTACCTCCTCCTCCTCCGGTTTTCCACTAAGTTTTATGTACCTCTCCTTCCTCCTCCTCCTCCTCCTCCTCCTCCTCCTCCTCCTCCTCCTCCTCCTCCTCCTCCTCCTCCTCCTCCTCCTCCTCCTCCTCCTCCCACCCCTCTTCACCCCCTCCTGCTGTAGCCCGCCCAGGTAATGGTTCCCTCCGGCGTTTACACCTTCGGGAGCGCCCCTGGAACACGCAGCAAGAGTCTAGATCTAGAGAAGGAAATGTAGGATATCTGAAGGTTGTATGTATAATGAATGAATGTATTGCAGGAAAGGTGGAAGAAATTATACGTGGTTGTGGTGAATTAAAGGAAGGAAGGAAGGAAAAGAGGAAAGGTGAAAAAATAGTTTGTACTGAATTGAGGATTGCAATAAGGAAGGAAGGAAGGAAAATAGTCAAGGTGAAAAAATGTTTGTACTAAATTGAGGATGCAATAAGGAGGGAAGGAAGGAATGGTGGCAAAAAAATAGTTTGTACTGAATCGAAAAAAGGAAGGAAGGAAGGCAGGAAGGAAGGAGGGAAATACATACGAAGGTTAGATGGTGAAAAGATGAGTGATAGACGGAATGGGTGGATGAAGGCTGGAAGCAGGGGAAAATGTAGGAAGGAAAAAAAAACACGAGAGAGAAAGCTGCATA
>JAXIVD010007102.1:0-5000 GCA_036785275.1 Cancer borealis
ATGATCCCTGAACCTCATGTAACCCTTAGTTCGACCCCTGAACTTGCTGAGCCAACCTCTCACCTGCCACCTCTCTCCGTTTCTCTTAGGCAAGTGTATGAATTGACTTGTACGTGTGTGTGTGTGTGTGTGTGTGTGTGTGTGTGTGTGTGTGTGTGTGTGTGTGTGTGTGTGTGTGTGTGTGTGTGTGTGTGTGTGTGTGTGTGTGTGTGTGTGTGTGTGTGTGTGTGTGTGTGTGTGTGTGTGTGTGTGTGTGTGTGTGTGTGTGTGTGTGTGTGTGTGTTTGATTTATCCATGTGTACAGTCATGACACTAATCCTCCACCTTTTCATGGATAAAAACATAAGGAAGGTAAACATAGAAGTAATGATTCAGCATCCAAATAGCTAAGGTTGATGGGTGAGTCATGCCACGTGTTTAAAAGCCAAGCAGAGAATATGACCATAAAGGCTCCTAATCACCACGCACATTCATCTCAACCTATCGAAAATGTTTGATGTGACTAGTATAGAGAAGGAGGAGGAGAGCCATGGGGGGTTAGGGAGGGATTGAGAGCATGTCTTCCTGCATGTCTGGTGGGAAAGTAGGAGTATGGGAATGAGGGACGGGAAGTGGGGCGAGTGAGACGAGGAAGTGGGGCAGATTGGAAGGAGGGAAAGGGGGAGAAGGGGAAGGTCGGAGTCTGAACAGCAGGGTAGGAAGGCGGGAGTCTGGTCGGCTGAGAGAGGTGGGTTGGGGTGTGTTAGGCAGCACGTAGCAAGATTGAGGAAGGCGGAACAGTGGAAGACGAGGCGAGGCAACAGAAGCTCAATGGTGTGATGGTAGACAGGAAAGGGGAAGGTACGAAGTGACACGGTAAGGTAGAAGAGAATAGTAAGAGTACCAGCATTTTTAAATCAATGAGACGAACAGGAGAGAGAGAGAGAGAGAGAGAGAGAGAGAGAGAGAGAGAGAGAGAGAGAGAGAGAGAGAGAGAGAGAGAGAGAGAGAGAGAGAGAGAGAGAGAGAGAGAGAGAGAGAGAGAGAGAGAGAGAGAGAGAGAGAAGAGAGATAAGAGGACGTATTGAGAGTAAATAAGGAGTTGAGGGGAAGAGAAAGGGTGTATATGATGGGAGAGTTGGGGTGAGGCGGACAATTAGAATGGAAAAAAAAAGAGGGACGAGGGACAGAAAGGGACTGAAATGTAAAGATCGGATGAAGGGAAAGGAATAAATGAAAGGGCAAGAGATAGGGGCAAAAAATTTGGGTTGTAATAGATGAGGATGAGAAACCAAAGAGGGGAGGGCCATGTTTTAGGGCAGGGAGAGGGGAAATGAAGGGCAGAGAGGAGGCGAAAAAGAGATAGAAAGAGAAGAGGGAGCAAATGGAGAGAACAGAAAAGAGATCGGTCTCAAAATAGTTCAGAAATCATTGAAATTTTTATTATACGAAGTAGAAATTAAGCAAAAATAGTGATTTTCTATCTCGATTTTAACATAAGATATTAAAACTTACAGTAGTATAAAAAAAAAAAAGTAGTAATAGTAGAAGTAGTAATAGTAGTAGTAACATTAGTAGTAGTAGCAGTAGTAATAATTTCATTACACCAGGCATTAAAAGCCTGTGTGTTCTCTTATAGCCGTATATTTATTGTTGTCAAACGTCAGTACGTGGGAAGCCTATCAACCCCTCGAAGAATGTGTTTTAACGTGAAGCCACACAGTGAAGGGTTACGTGTCAAGGCAATCCCGTAATAACTTTATACCCTGTGATATCCACCGCAATTCACTTAACTTACACGAAGCCAACAGTAACTAAAGGAAATTACGCAGATAATACTAAAATTACTCGGGCGTGTACAGGATTTGAACCCATGGATCTACAAATGGGATTCCAGATGATTTGCCGCTGCCTCCCTGTACCCTAAACGGATCATTTCACTTAATGGTTAAATTTGGCTCGTGACGGCTTTAAATTGCCTTACTTCTCGCCCTGTACAACCATTTTCAACCTGGATGGATGTTAAAGTAGAAAGTAAACCTGAATCTACATCGACTAGTAAGTGTCTATTAACTACGAGAAAAGGAAATGATTTGAAATGTACGTTTAGTTGTTTGCCTGCACTTCAAGGTCAGTAGAAGGTGACTGAACACTTCATGACCCACTACTACCACCCTGCTGTCGCTCTAGATGCCTCATTCAAGCCAACGACTTAGTTCTGCAAGCTTATAAACCATAATGGAAAAAAAGATAGAAAAATCCTACACAAGCCTCTTACCATCTCTCATTTAAGCTTCTATACACGGAACCCAGAACCCTGAGGCCCATTTTATTTATCTCCTATTCACCTGAAGATTTTTTATCTCTTTCCCGTGGCATTACCTTTTTCCCAAAGATACTCACCTCCTCTCTAGGCTGTCCCTAATGATCATTATTTTGGCCAAGAGTCTTTTTAGGCGTGAAGGAGACTAGACGATGTTCAGACTTCGGCAAAAACCATAACCAACGCGCTTATAAGAGTTCTGTTTTCGAAGATTGTTCACTCCACCACCAGCTTGCTCCCTGTGTGTGTGTGTGTGTGTGTGTGTGTGTGTGTGTGTGTGTGTGTGTGTGTGTGTGTGTGTGTGTGTATGTGTGTGTGTGTGTGGGTGTGCGTGTGTGTGTGTGTGTGTGTGTGTGTGTGTGTGTGTGTGTGTGTGTGTGTGTGTGTGTGTGTGTGTGTGTGTGTGTGTTGCATCCAGTGCCATAAATTCTCTTTTTCAGAACAAGTGTATACAAGTACTTAGACAAGAGGGAACATGGCGTGTAAAAATGTATCGGTGCCTCAACGAAGACCGGCAAGAACGTGAGTCTTCTCTCGTGGCCTTGAACTACTCAACACTTCAGTCTACGGTGAGTGTATACGTTCTTAGAGTGTGTTTCCCTGCCAACGTGAACCACCAAAATTAAATGACCATCCCATCGCCACAAACATATATATATCCCTTTTCTTCCAGTACCCTTTAGTTACTGCTACCATTAGATACGCATATATCATCATACTCATTTAAAAAGAAGAAAAATAGTGAAATGTGGTTAATTAAAGCAACAGTAGTTTGGTTGAACGGTAGAACATGGTTGTTGTTGAGTGGAATGGACGGATGCCGATTTACATAACTTCTTTAAAATGATACCACGAGAGTCTCAAATTAATGTGAAGTTCATAAGACCGAAGATAATGAAAGAGCAAGACATAGATAGCTACCTGGGAATCCATCACCGTTAAAGATTATGTACCTCATCGTAACTATTATCCTTAAGAGTTCAATATATTGCATGAATTTTCAATGTTCTTATACGTCTCCTAAGTTTTTTTTTTTTTTTTTTATATTAAGGGAAAAAAACAAGTATAAAAAAAATCCCGCTTGTCGCCAGACCCTGTAGAGAAGAGAGTGAGAGAAATAAAAAATGGGAGGGTGTTCAAATTAGTATGAGAGGTGTCTTGACACTCCTCTTTTGAAAGAGTTTAAGTCATAGGCAGGTGGAAAAACAATAAGAAGCTAGTTTTTTTTTTTACTAGCTTTCTATAGTCCTTAGGAGATATATACGAACCAGCAACATTCATGCAAGATATTGAACCATAAGGATAAGAGTAACACCAACATGCATAGTGTTCCTTTATCCTCAAGGCAAATGATAAAAATTGTAATTGTAAGGAGTTAAGTAGCATGTTAATGATAATGTAAATGGATGTCAATATTACATGTGTGTGAAGTGTTGTGTCCCTCTAATGATGCGTGTAGAAATAAGACAAAGAAAATATATCCAACTAATGTATATACCCTTCAGGAATACTAAAATGATGAACTATGTGTATCAAATGGAAACATATTATCACACTATTAATATTACAAGTGAACTCATTAACTCATGCATCACAAATAAAAATAATATAATGATCAGGACTATAACTATGTAGGTAACTGATAGAAGCTGCATTTTAGGAGGAGAGCATGTAGAGAACGAGTGAACGGAGTGTTTCAGGAGCAGGTGGAGAGCGAAACCTGAAATAATACTGAAGGGTGTATATAGTGGGACGTAACGAGAGTCTTACTACCTTATCAAATTGCCTCAAATCAGCACTGAATTGAATGCTACTGATGTAGTGTTGGACTGTCTCTCGTTCTCTTCCTGAAGCTCCTTAATTTGCTGGTCACGTGTTACTTCGTCACTCCGCACGGCAGGTCACCTTGCTGACTAAGAACTTTTACAACGTCATCTTTATGTTGCAAGTTTCCTTCATCCATGGGTCGGTCATCTGACTCGTCCCTCTGTCTCTAAAGCCGATTTCTTGCATTAGAGGCTGTTCTGATTAAGCGCAGGGTACATTTCGATCTAGTAACAAATCACATCCTGTAATTCTTGGTAGCTTTGGAGCTATAATTGTTCACTAATAAGCCTGAAAACGTTCTGTGCTTCCGAAATGGTTACAAATTCTCATCAACCTCTTATATACACAATTAATCAGCTCAGCTCTCTACTTGTGTGTATGTAATGAAACTCACGTTGAGACATATCCTTGCAGCGCCCAACTCCTCCTTTGCCTTCAAATTGGTTATCTATACTAATATTCGCCAAATCGTATACTTTCTCCTCTCCTCTACATCTATATATTTTTTTTTTCCGGTTTCTTAAGTTGGGATTCAAATTAACTCTACTAATTTGTCCTGCCCTAGAGGATGGACCAGGGATAGACAAACAAGAGAAACCGAAAAGTATAGCAACAAGGAGAAAATTGAGCTTTCACGTCAATAAATACACGGACCTCTTCAGTTAACCCAATTTTTAACGACTTTTTGCACTGCTGAACTGTATTGCATGGATGGTGTTGGCGTGCTCGCTACCTACTGCACTTCTCTTAACACGAAAACGACAGCTGATGGGCGACACGGACAGGTGATATGAAGCCAATTCGTCAAGAACACAAAGGTGACACTGACAAAGAGACAAGAGGCAAGAACATCATTGTAGAAAAAAAAAAA
>JAXIVD010007102.1:12500-21409 GCA_036785275.1 Cancer borealis
CAGAGGGTGGGAGGTGTGCTGTCAAAGTACAACAAACTCCTCATCGGATATCATTTTCACCTTCATGTACCGCTCAGATCCATGTGTTACGTGAGACTATAGTACGTACATTCTACGCGCGTAAAACAAGGGAAAGTGCCAGGCGTAATAAAATACATTGGTTCTCTGAGTCCATAATTGAGTGAAAGCATCAGTCACTACGTTGATCCAAAAATGTGAAATGCATCTCAGCTTGTTGCAGTCACGAGGAAGTTACTGGTACATCTACTTGAAACAGAAGTGGAAGGAGTACACTCACCCCACGGTAGCAGTATTTCCAACGGCTCAGTTCCTGTAACGCAACGATGAAAAAAATTGATCTTATCTTAATTAATTTCAATTTCTAACATAATAAAGCAGTGGCGCTTATTGATTGTAGATTATCGTATTATCTTTCGGTTTAATGAAGTACTATTTACCAAATGCATTATGAACTCAGTGGACTTTTTTAATTGTCAACGTTTTCCCTTCCTTCTTTTACGAGAAAATACCGACAAAGATAAAAGATAATCAAATTGCAGTCACAAAATGGAATTGGCACTTTCACTCTTTCCAACGTGTAAAACGCTTGCGGGATTTTGCGCAGTTACCCGATAACTTGTGCAGTCCCCAAAGTGAACCTTGAGCCCTCTACCTTGGATCACTTCTCGGTCAGCACTTCCCGCACCCATACGCTGGACAAAATCTCTCCTCACACGCCCTATAAAGCACCAAATCCCATTATGTGTAAGGAGAAATGGCGTCGGAGTCCCAAGAGTACGTGGGTGCGAATCTGGCAAGGGAACGGCGGTGGGCGGGGCGAGGAGGACTAGGGAGAGGGAGGGTGAAGGTTATAGGGGAGAAGGCGACCCACACTGTCCCTTAGCAGACAACGAACCTACAACGAAAGAAAGATAGAGAGAAAAAGAGAGAGAGCCAGATAGAGAGAAGGAAAAACTTTAATGAGTAACAGCAGCACCGTGGGTAACAAAAATCAATGACTACCGACACGTGCATGACACTTAAATCACCTTTTCTCTTTCTCTCTCTCTCTCTCTCTCTCTCTCTCTCTCTCTCTCTCTCTCTCTCTCTCTCTCTCTCTCTCTCTCTCTCTCTCTCTCTCTCTCTCTCTCTCTCTCTCTCTCTCTCTCTCTCTCTCTCCACCACTGTTACGCACTCACTTTCTCATACTCTTTCTCTCTCCTTCCCTTCCTCCCTCGCTCCCTCCCTTTCTCCCTCATTCACCATTACGTAACTCATCACTCATCCATTACGCAAATCAGGACCCTCTTCCTTGCCAATCCTACGGGCAGCCGCTCTCCCTCCGCCATCCTTTGCACGCCTTCCTTCCTTCCTTCTCCTACTGCGCCTTTAGTTTGTACCACGCCAGAGTAGCAGGTGGAGTACTGTGGTGCGGAGGGACGGAGGCACGGAGGGATGGAGGCACGGAGAGAGGGAGGAAAGGGAGAGGATAGGACAGGGATAGGTAGGTGGTAGAGGAGAGAGAGGGACCTAGGTTATATTCCAGTTATGACCCAATTTGGCTGCCTTTGGCGGCTTTAAACCTTCGAGAACTCATAAAGGACGAAGGAAGGGTGAAAGGGTTTACGAGGTAGAAAAGCAGCACGCAAAGCTATGGAGGAACGAGATGGCAAGACACAAACACTGCCAAGAAAGAACATAAAAAAAAAGAAAAAAAGGCAGAATTGTAAACCCAGTGAAGAATAAGAGAGAAATGAAAGGAAGTAGAAGATAGAGAAAGATAAATGGCAAATACACTACCCTCCTACTACAGTTCTTAGGAAAATACAACTTCAAAAAAAAAAAGAGAACAAGGAAGAGAAAGTGAGAGAAAGAGAAAAACAAACAGCAAAGCAAAGCGGGGATCATAACAATAGGGGGTGCTAATGGGAAAGAGATCTGGTGGGGCTAAATCTGAACCCAAGCAGAAGGATGAAAAGGTTGATGGAGAAAGGAGAGAGAGAAAAAAATAGTTCGCAGAAAAAAGAAGGATGAGCAAGAGGAAATAAAGGAGGGAGCGCGAAAATTATTCCCCCCTGAGAGGAACTTCTACAGGGTACGAAGGAAAGTACGGCCGAGAGAGAGAGAGAGAGAGAGAGAGAGAGAGAGAGAGAGAGAGAGAGAGAGAGAGAGAGAGAGAGAGAGAGAGAGAGAGAGAGAGAGAGAGAGAGAGAGAGAGAGAGAGAGAGAGAGAGAGAGTACATACTTACATATATAATCATGCATACATACAGACAGACAGCCAGACAGATAGACAGACAAAAAGACAGACAGAAACAGAGACCAACTAAGAGGAAGGTACAAGAGGACACACACACGCCCACGCACACGCACATGCACACACACACACATACACACACACACATACACACACACACACACACACACACACACACACACACACACACACACACACACACACACACACACACACACACACACACACACACACACACACACAACAGACAGAGTGTACCATTAAATAAGAAAACAATGCACTATTATCCACTTTTCTTAAGAGGAACATGAAATATTTCATGAGGAAAGGTACAAAGTTTTCTGTTACTTACCATCTCCGTGTACACACCTTCCCAGAGCAAAAAAACTTAATTCCTGCTTCATCTACTTTTCCGTCGCTTTTTATTTCACACAACAAAAACACAAGTAAAGGTTTCATAACAAAGAAAGGAAAAGCGACACACATACACATACATACAAACACACACTAACACATGCAGGAGGCAGGATTCCTAGCCTTCCACACATCCTAGGAATCCAAGATCATAACTCCTCGGCTTATACCTTTTACCTACCTCTTAATAGATAAACAAGGATTCAAACCCGGAACCTTGTGCTTGTGAGCTGAGCTCGCTAACCCTTACACCATCAGTGAAAATAACATACAATGGTACTTTTGCTTGTGTGTAAATAAACAAACAGACTTCACCGGATGTAACTCGAAGCAAATTTAACACTCTAGGTCGGAATATTGGTTGAATTTGGTTTATTATAGTTAGATCAGTTTGTTTAGGTTATGTTAAGTCGGATTAGAAGAAGAAGAAAAAAAAAGAGTTCAGCGCATTACGTAGAACCAACCGCACCGCTGGTAACAACCGTAATAAACCAACAAAGAGAAAAGATAATTATTTGGAGGAAAGAAGTGGCAGACTGTAAACATGCTAAGCCAGATCATATTTGAATTGTCGTTGTTATTATTATTATTATTATTATTATTATTATTATTATTATTATTACTATTATCATTATCATTATTATTATTATCATTATTATTTTCATCATTATTGTTATTATTGCTATTATCATAATTAATACTATCAATAGCAATATCATTATCAATGTTATTAGTATCATGATCATTATTATTATTATCATAAATTTTCTTATCATTATAATCATTATTACTATTATCATTATCATTATCATTACTCTGGTGCTCGTGTCTGGGCTGCGTAATGTCTCCTCCCACTCTCTCAGCCCAGTACGTTCCCAGTCTGTCTTTTGTATGTCCTTGGTATGACAGGGACGCAGGCAGCTCCTCTAGGGACCCTTTTCACCAAATATATTTTTTGTTTTTTTCACTTTATGGCATCAGGCAAGAGCTGCACGTCAAACAAAAACAAAAAAAAACAAGAACAAAAATAAATTAAAAATCCGCTGATACTTCACTACAAATATTAAAAAAAAAAAAAAAGGCAATTCAAGGGCAAGTACGTACAATTCTAATAAGAAATATATAACAATACAAAAACAGTAATACAGAAATATAGAAATATATAGGAATTCAGACCAAACAGACCCTAGGGTCCAAATTTGAGAGAGAGAGAGAGAGAGAGAGAGAGAGAGAGAGAGAGAGAGAGAGAGAGAGAGAGAGAGAGAGAGAGAGAGAGAGAGAGAGAGAGAGAGAGAAAAAAACTATTTTCCAGTTTTCCAGAGAAGGGGACGAAGGAGTGGATACCATAGAGTGAGCCTGCCAAGTGTTGCGTTGCCAGATGCATGTACAGCCGTGCGAGCTGCCGACACGTCCTCATTGCCTGATAACGTGCCTATCATTTTCATAGTAAAAACAAATGAATAAAACACACACACACACACACACACACACACACACACACACACACACACACACACACACACACACACACACACACACACACACACACACACACACACACACACACACACACACACACACACACACACACACACACACACACATATGAAGGACGTATCCAAGGACGGGGATGATAAAGGTCAAGTACACAGCCTTACAGATTGGCGATAATGTGTATATTCTTGTATTGTTTCTCGACAAGATGCTGTATTTGCTGTGATTCCAAATTATTGCAAATTAGTTATTATGAAGGAGAACCAAGAGCATGATGTTTCACTCTGCAGAATCTGTATTACGCACTAGAGGAGTGAGTACCTGAAGTGTTTGTGGTCACGGAAGAGGTGATATCAAGCCAACGAGCCACAGCATAATTTCACGTCACACTGAACTTACAGCCGGGCCAATGTCATTTCCACTAATATCATCAGATTATCCAGACCATGGTGACCCACACAAATATATCAGGCATATAACACGCATACATATCATATAGCAAGGAGAGTAGAGTATCATCCCTTCGCTCTACTAGGAACAAACTACCATTAGAGGAAAAAATTTTCATTATTTTCTGTGGATGCAATTTATCTGGTGATGTGTAGTGTACGTTACGTTATTTGTGTAGGTTTTAGGTTATGGTGTTGGTAGGCATGGAGGTAACTGCCATCCGCATCAACATGAAGTAGTTCCCCACACAATAGAGTTTTCTTTAAATATACGAGTCATTCTTAGCGCAAACATAAGTAAATGTATCAAACTAATTTATTTCCTAACTTATTTCTATGTTTTAGTGCTTGAAAACTTAGCATGGTAAAGGTTAGTGGCATGTACTTTCTACGTTCGTTTTCAGTTACCATTTTTTAATTTTTTTATATTTTACTTCAAGTAATGAAGAACAAGCAGATGGTGACGGAGAATGGAACATGAAGGACACAGACGAAGAACGCTTTAGATTCGAAAAAGAAGAAAACAACAGTTTGAGCGATTAAGAGTTTGTTACTGACGAGGCGGATGAAGAAGAACATAGTAACTCAGATGAAGAATACTTTAGCTTTGAACAGGAAGAAGCTATCCTCCCCGCCCTGGAGGATGATGACCAGGGGCACCAAGCCATTCCTGACTGCCATGAAGGTGCCACTGTCACTCCCGACCAGGAGGAGGATGAGTCGGTTAAGTGGTCTGGTCGAAATTGCGGATACACTCGAAGCGGCCAACCAACCCGATACACTGCCGAGCGGGTCAAGAGGACGCCATCGAGGAGAGTGTGGAGGAGGAGGAGGCAGTGTGGTTCCTGACACTCCCACAGGAGCCTCACGTCAAGGACGCTGCCACCGAGGCTGTGGCATAGGAACAAAACAAGAGACAAGAGAAAAGGAAGCCATGCAGGGCCAAGGCAGACGTGGATCTAATGTTTGGCGTGATGCACGTGCACGGCCAGGATCCTGACGCCCCAACAGAAGGCTGGGCCGTGGCCTGCACTAAGAAGAAGCGGCCACAGAAGCAGAAGGCCTTGCCCCCTGTGAGCGAGGAGAAGGCGTTACAGCCTGTGGAGGTGCAGGCCGCGCCTGCTGCACCCAAGAAGGCCACGCCTACCCCACGCAGGAACACTCGGCGCGCCTCGAAGGCCGTTAACAACAGTGTTTGAACTTCATGGAAGCAAGAGGTGCTGGACACCACGCTCGCCGTGGCGCCTCACCAGCGGCACTGCATCGTGGGGTCGCGTGGCGCCACATTCAAGCAGGTGCAGCAGGAGTTCACGGGAGTGTGTGTGACGGTGCCACCGCCGCTGGACGCAGTGACGGACACCGTGAGGGTGCGCGGCCTCCCCCAGCAGGTTGCCAGCACCGTGACGCCTCAAGGCCTTGCTGCACGAAGGAGAGGTGATCGAGGCCCAGCTGGCAGTCACACCACGGCAGCGGCGTGACGTGGTAAGCCCCGCTGGCGCCACCCTCAGGACACTCCTGAAGGAGTACCCCGACGTGGCTGTGACCGTGCCGCCGCCCACGGACCTTGAGTCCTGCACCGTGGCACTCAAGGGTCCCCGCCGCCAGGTGTCAGGAGCCTCGGCACCCCTCAACACCTCTCTGCAGGCCGGCCTCACTGCCCGCAGCGCCGCCCACGCTAAAACCCGCCGGCCCGTCCACCTTAACAACCGCCGTAACACTCATTGTCAGTCTGCCCACCCTAACACCCACCCACCCTCCTAATAATCGTCCCGCCCACCCTCCCATCCATGTTTCCGACAACCCGTGAGGTGCTTGACCCTGCATAGTTGGAAATCTAGACAAAAATACTACGAAATATTTTCGGACCCGCAATGTAGATCTTTCTTGTTCGTTTTTTGCAGGCACTGTTTTTTTTTCAAGAACAATTTTCGCATCGTTGCTGAATACGAGTGGATAGTGATAACGATCGATACTGTCCGAAGGCAGGCGTCACACCCGAAATATTTGAGTGTCTCTTCCAGAATGTTACAAAACATACACAATACCATCATAGTAAGCGGAATCACTTATGTATGGGCATGAGGAGAGATTACAATAAGACAGTTTCTATCACCCCAAATGAAAAGACCCAAAATCTAACTGTTTTATCAGATACATCCCTAAGCACCCAATTGATTATATACATAGATATATATATTTTTTTTTTAAGTATCACAAATTACGGCCACTATATAGTTTGCAAGCTGTAGGTGCCAAGCGACATCTCTATAATGGGTTACCACCTAACAATACTGGTCAACCTTCATCCTCAGATTCTGAATTAGAAAACCAGAGAGGGTTCTACTGAATTGGAGCGTTTCTGGTTATTGTTGACAATTTGGTTGCTGCTCTCACAAAAACACAGATGGTATATAGGAAGTTGAAAAATATATTTGGGTTCCTTCGGCACCTAACAAAACACTTACTCCAAACGAAATCTGAGATGGTGCATAAAACTAATTCAAGCTTACCATGAAGATGTGGAAAAAGACTTTTAAGATGAATTGATCCAGTTTAGTGAACTTTTGGAAACAGATCTTACTGATATTGTTTCAACAAGACTTTACGAACTGAAATTGTATCGCCTGATAATTGATCATTCTTTTGGCTCTTGCTTGAGATTGTGTTGAAGATTTATCTAACTCTGATGGTTACCAACTGCAGTGGGGAACGCTCTTTTTCAAAATTAAATAGAATCAAGAATGAAGTAAGAGCCAGTATGGGTCAAACTAGATTGAACCACCTTTCTCTAATGAGTATTGAGCACAAATTACTGTTGCTAAGTCACGTAAGCGCTTCCTGTATATATAAACTACACAGTCTGCACTCCATAGCCAATTCCAAGGTTCCCCAAGGACAGCTGTACGTTGACTACCTGCAATGTATAAAAATTTTAATTCCTTTGTTTTGTTTCTGAATGTGTGAAGAACATTCGCCAAAATTACAAATGTATTCCATATTTGTAATAGCAATAAGATATCATCTAATTGAGTTTTCGTGGGGATTTGCGTTGAAAAGGATTAGCTTGTCAACCATTTATCACAAAGCACCGCGGTTACAATGGTGTTTAGCCATTGCATTGACAGCTCAGCTTTCTGTGGAGAACCTCGGAATGGTCATATAATAAAAAAAAAAATGTATGAGTTGTTTATGTTATTTAACTATCTGTTAAGCTGAGGAAATTGAAGTTATGCTTTAAACATCCCTTCATTACCAAGCCATCATTAAGGTAATAGTATTTTGGACAACATCAAATGATTAATTCTCTATGTAGGTTACTGTATACTAGTCTAATGAGCTGAACTGCATACTAGTCATTTCAAGTGTGCCTTTACATATGTTCTGCAAACTATTTATTCCAAGAGGAACTCAATACTCGTCATTTTCAGTGAGTCTTTAGAGATTATTTGCACCAAGCATTTCAAGTAAGCCTTTATAATAGATTATTTGCACTTAGCATTTAAAGTGAGCCTCAAAGAAAGCAAACATTAGCACTGATTAAGTTTGTTATTGGTCTGCTGGTTTTCGGTAATGGGACTAAATTTGTTGAGTCATTTCCATCACATCTATGAAATTCCATTATTTTAAAACGAGGAAGTTCTTAATTCCCTTTGAATAGGTGTTATCGATATTTACACAGTTTGAGTGAATAGACTATAATCAAGTAATGGATCAACTGTTCAAATATCTGATGTATCTTTCAGTTGAATAAAAATTTACTAAATATTACCCTCTTTCCCTTCACATCCTCCCAACGTTACTAGAAATTCTTCATTTAATTTTCTTAGACTATTTTCTCCTCTCCTCACGGGACATGGGGATTGCATTACAAAATATGTGTGTGTGTGTGTGTGTGTGTGTGTGTGTGTGTGTGTGTGTGTGTGTGTGTGTGTGTGTGTGTGTGTGTGTGTGTGTGTGTGTCTATATATATATATATATATATATATATATATATATATATATATATATATATATACATATATATATATATATATATATATATATATATATATATATATATATATATATATATATATATATATATATATATATATATATTTATATATATATATACATATATATATATATATATATATATATATATATATATATATATATATATATATATATATTATATATATATATATATATATATATATATATATATATATATATATACATATATATATATATATATATATATATATATATATATATATATATATATATATATATATATTTATATATATATACAT
>JAXIVD010007103.1:0-17500 GCA_036785275.1 Cancer borealis
GTCTGGCCGACGTCCAAAATTATGCTTCATCACCTTGGGCGCTGGGACTTTCCTGTCCACCAGCCTTGGCCTTGAAGCTTCGAGTTATTCCCACCTGTGAGTAGGTTGTTGGTAGTGATATAGTATCCGAAAATATCATTAACTTATCTTTCTTTTCATGATCCTGTTCTTTGGTAGCCAACGCTCTAGTCTCTCACAAGCTACTAATGTTTTTAATTTTATTGGTACGCATTTACATTTAATTATGCAATAATGTTTGGTGCCTAATATACCAAAATAGTTAATTGTTATCATTGGGCAATATTATTAGTTCGTGCAGACTTCGTATTAGTAATGTCCCTTGAGGTATGACACGTTCTTAATTCCTCAGCGCAGTACTGTAGGCTCATCATCTCCAGCCCAAGTCCTGCTATTGAGATACTTGACCGTTTGGGAAAGCTAGGACCGTCATGCCACTAGTCCTTCAACACGGCTACGCTCAGCGCCCTCACTCCTTACTTACTTCCGAGTCACGTTGAGAGAATATTTATGGTGTGTAATTAGAGGGGTGGTGTTGGGAGTCAGGGAGGCAGATTAGTTGTATGAACGTCCCTCCCGGGGTCACCTAACACACACACACACACACACACACACACACACACACACACACACACACACACACACACACACACACACACACACACACACACACACACACACACACACACACACACACACACACACACACACACACACACACACACACACACACACACACACACACACACACACACACACACACACACACACAGACACACATAGTCAGTCAGAATACTACGGTTACGATATTTACTTAAAGTTATTTCATATCCTTTTTCAGCTATCAAGGATTATTGTTAAAATTAAATAAAACCAGACAAACAGGCACTGCTCCCTGGTGGTAAGGTTGATGGATCATGAAGAGAAAGTCAAAATCGCAATAGAAAATGAACCAGGGAAAGGTAGAGGAGCGTTGCGAGTGATGACGGCTTAACCTCGGGGAGAAATGGAGTGAAGGGCGATAGGATGGCAGTGGTAACACTTACAATGGAACTGTTAGGGATAGTGGTGATGGTGCTAGTGACATAGATTGGGAGGAGGGGACGAGGATGGGCGTGACCGCATAGAGAGAGGAGAGGATGACAGCTGAAAGACGAAGATTAATGATTGTAGAGTAGCAATTAGTAATCACGGGATGACATTCTCACCTACTCTTCCTCTTCTTCACTCACCAAGGCACAACTTATCCCTTGTATACTTGCTTGGATACAGGAACATGCATATTTTATTTCTTTCGGTCCTCCTTCAGTTATTCCAATCAGATATGGAATCCTCATTCCCCTAATTGTGCATGGCGTCTTCACAAGCAAGAAAGAATCCCAAGATAAAGCTGCCAACATCTCAAACTCTATAAACTCACCTGCAATGTATATTAACAAGGTTTCAGTGGTGTCTAGATGAAGTACAATTATCTCAGCTATTTAGAGGTTGTTGTAATCAGTGGAGGCGTTGTAATAATAATTGTACATCGGCGATATTTGTATGTTTAATGTATGTATGTTGTAAGGAACATAGACTCAACGCAGAACTGCTTCCTTCCTCTCTAGCTCCTCCCTCCTCTGTCTACTCCCTGCAAAGGATAATTATTTGGACTAATTGTATTTTCTTATGCTTGTAAGTAAGACTGAAATGTCAACCGTAGCGCTGGTTCTTTCCATGCACAAGAAGCCCGTTGCCTCATCGACCTCTCGTAGCCTACGGTCAGACATGTGTCGAGGTGGGGTGCGTTGTACCCATTGTATAATAATGTTTTATATAATGAGTATCTTGATTTGAGAAACCATAACATTGGGATGAATCAAAGTTTGATAGTATGGTGAAAACACTTGTAAATATCATTAGATGAGTTCTTTTTTTCATGCAATATCATAAAAACAGTTGAGAATTAGAAGGTTCAAAAAGTTTGTTACACTTGTAATAGTACGCATGCAGTCTTGTGTTATTGGGACAGAACAATTATAACTAAGGTGACAGTATCTTTGAAAAAAAAAATTCTGTGTAAATATTTTAATTATTAGGAGGAAAATCTAAACTCAAACATGGCAAACAGGACAGACTGCAAACATCGAAAGGCAAAGGCGCTGGGAAGTAAAGCGTGACCGACGATGACGGTGGCCGCTGGCTGGCCAGGGTGTGCGAGGCCAGGGGTAGGGGCAGGGGCAGGGGCTAGGGCAGGGGCAGGGGCAACGGCAGGGGCAGGGGATGGGGATGGAGTGGGGGGGTGGGGGTTAGTCGCTCCTTTGGCCGGTACTGGTTCGCTACCCCTGACCCTGTGACCTCTGACCTTATGACCTTGACAGATGTGACCTATAAAGTCTGTAATGGAGTTGACTTCAGTATTTACAGAACACATTCCTTGTATGCCTGGATGAGAACATGTTCTTGTTCTCAGAGAGTTTCTGTGCCATCATGTTGATTCATCGAGTATATTGACCTCAATGGCGTATACAGCTGGATTCCAAAATAATGAGATTATTCCAAGTGCAGAAAGTGTGTGTGTGGGGAGGAGAGGTGCCTAATTAACCCTAAACTTTATCAATAGTTTGCCTCTTGTTTTCGATGTATGTTGCAGTACTAGTGAAGAATTATGTTTTTTTTTCCCGAGATTAGTGTGACTGCACATAAATAGCAGCCCTCATTGCCCGTCAAAACCATGCATAGCTTCAGCAGAAATGAGCATCTGTCATTACGTCACGATATCTCCACGATGCAGAACGTGAATATATTAGTGTACCAAAAATAGTCTGGCTTGTTACTTAGAGAATGCAGACTAGCTTACAGGTTGCTATTAACTTAAACACTCACTAAGAATAGGTATATAACTTATTTACATTAAAAACTCCGTCTTTATTCAGTTTAGTTATCACGAAACAGAAGAATATCGAAGCGAAATAAATTATGTAAATCCCATGTTTATGTTCTTCCTGAATAGTTTCCTAAATGGCACTGGTGCCTCATTTGCTGTCACCGAATGGTACCATCACTTTTTTTTATCTATTTTCTTGGAGAGTTTTTTGTCAACCTCGGAGCCGCTACGAAGTGCGGAAAGCAACGAAAGAAGACTTTTTATGCAGTGCAGATATCTGTTGGCATGATAATTATTCTGAGAAAGAACTATCGGGTGACCTTGTAACTGTATGGAAAAAGACCCGCACCTTTTTTCATTGACTCGCACACAAAGAAATGTCTTATCGCAGCAATTTTAGTGTGCAATTCTATTCACTTACCTGCATTCAATAGAATTCTTATCTGTATGAAGATAATGTGTAAACTTTATACTTAATGTTGATGTGAAGGCAATTCGGAGATAAGTGATGAAGAATAGGAGTATTGCAATAGATGTTCTGTCGTTGCAGTGGCCGTGGTGTTCTGCTTTTGCGTGTAGTGAAGGTGGCAAGAAAGGTGTTTTTTCCAGCAGAGAGAAGAGAGAGCGATGAAACAGTATGAAAAGCTACACAAGGATATGCTTACTTGGCCAGACGCAGGAAAGTTATGAGGAAGGAAATATCACGCTGAGTGGAAACCCGTTGTTAGCTTCTTATAACTGTAATCAGTGGTCTCCTTGAGGGTAATAGTGACTCAGAATAGAGTGTTTCATTGGAAGCTGAAGTATGTCAAAACATGAGTGTAACATTTTTTTCAGTAAGGTCGTATTGCAGGGGAAATAAAACATTGGAGTGAATTAATCTATGTTAAGAAATATTTAAACAGCAAATCACTTTGCACAGCATTAAAATAAATTTACATATTTTGCATTAAGTAACATGTATTTATTCAAGATGGAATCAGGATAGAAGTTAAAACTTAGAAACCTTTGCATGCCAGTAACCTTCTACCCCAGTCATGTGAAAGCGTTGCATGTTTCTAAGGACGAGTGTCAATGCTGAATGGAAAGCAAAATTTAGCATGAGTAAGGATGACCTTGACTTTCCGAGGGTGACGCCATTAGCGGCCCCAGAAGCAAGGTCAAGAGTATCCTGACCCCTGACGAGGAGTATGCCTGGTGTTGAGGTCCGGTTTGATCATGGGCGTATGTCTCACACGTTAACTACGGTGTGTTGAATAAGGGTGAGGCCAGATAACAATAACGAAATAAGACGTAAAACAAATACACTTGCAGCACGTATCATAAATGTTTCCATCGATGTCTTACTAGACATCAAACACAGACTCCATCGTAGACGAGGTTATACGGCGACCAGCCAATGAACGAACAATTCTTTCCCAAAGCCGGGATGTGACAGGTAAAGTCGCGTCATGCGAGGCAGGTGCGTGGTAGTTCATTATCATGATGCCTTCCACTCCCTCAGGTGCAATGTATATTCACATTCGTGTTCATAATTGTCAGATGTGACGGCGATGCTATCATGGAATAATTTTGTTCAACAGATTAATTCATGCTGAAAATCATTGCTTATCTTTGAGTTTTGAGCCAGTGTCCGAAATTGAATGAAACTGGGCGAAGTGATTTGAAAACTTGAGACTGGAATGGAGTTGAAGTTACCAGATATCACCATGCTGCCTCGCTCTCACTGTTTAGTAAAAGGTACAACAAGGCTTATGTAAGTGTCGCGACACGTGATTCAGTTCAGTGATTGATCTAAGAAAATACACTCAACAAAAGAAAGCCTAAGAAAAGAAAAATACCGCGAGGTAGTGATTGGGATCTGGCTTCGCGGTGTCAGAGGAGGGACGGCTGACTGGCCGGGCTGTAAGCTTAGCGCAGTAGAAGTTGTGGAGACGCTGTGGTGAGCACAGGTGCCATTGTGGCTTTGTGTCGGTGCTATTATAGTGGCCCTGCCCTCGACGCCGTCGAGAGCAGACTGAAAATAACAGTGTTGTGTCTTGTGCATTGAGGAATTTGGTGACTTGAGTGTTATTGGTACTCCTGCGACTATTAGAATCTTGTAAGCACTGATATGCTGGGGCGTGCTGGTGCAAGGATTGGGCTCCTGCAGTGTGTGCTGCCCTGCTGCCCCGACCCCGCCAGGCCTTGTTGACCCGCCCCCACAAACATCCCATCCCTGCCAGCACGAGAGCCTTGTACTCTCTCCTGCTGTAGTGTTAGTGTTCGTGTGTGATAACAGTGGTGTTGGGTGATTGAATCCGTTGCCCCTGTGACAGCGGTAAGACATCCCCAGACTTGAGGTCGATGCTACTGCCAGCATGTTTGGTAGCCTTGTACAGAAGCTTCAGTCGCTGAGCCCTCTGGCCAGCCCCACCACCTCCCCATCTACCAGTCCCAAGCTTCGTAGAAGATTAGGTTTTGGCAAATCACGCAAAAGGAAGGATTCTGGGTTTTCACGAGAGGACTTGAGGGAGGTCCAGAGTGAACCAGAACTCGAGTATGACGCACCAAGCAAAGATCGTCGCAAGATCAGTGCTCCCGCCCACACTGGTGGCGGGAGCAAGAAGAGCGGGCGGGTCAGAACGTGTGTGGACGAACCCTATCCTGCTCACCAGGACCTGGAGAATATATACGATGTACCCGCCAGACTAAGGAGGAAAGTGGACACACCGACACCCGCCAATCGGCGCGTGGAAGGTTCCCGCACTGTAGGCAGAATGGAGGGACTAAAGCAGGTAAGATTACATAGTGGGGCAAGGGCAAAGCCGGGCCGCTTCAGGCAATGGGGCAGGTGGGAGATGTCACTAGTGGGGTAAAGGCTGACACCTGTCACTTGTAATGGCTACGTGGCCAAGGACAAAATAACACATCTGCCAATGTTCCTTGACTTTCCTTGTCGGCAGACGATAACAGTGACTGTGAACAGTATACATAATGCTGAGTTGCTATCTCAGGGTGCACGTAATGAGCCTGGTTTGGCATTACAGGCAATTACCAAGTAACCCAGATATACTCCAGAATGAATGACTGAAAGTCATATACTCGTAAGTGAAGCCAAAATCATTAATTATTCATGTGTTTTATACGAAATGCATTAATCTAACAGATTTTCATATCAGTAGGTGATTATGTACATATCATCGGGTAAGAATAGTTCATACACACACACACACACACACACACACACACACACACACACACACACACACACACACACACACACACACACACACACACACACACACACACACACACACACACACACACACACACACACACACGTGGAATTATATTTGTAATCTTTTCATTGAGTGTCTTGCTTGGTGTGGCGGTGAGTCACCTTCCGAACACCAACATCAGTGTCACGGCCGTCGCTCCCTCCACCCCTTCAGTCCTCCCATCCACCCACTGCCCCTACTTCTCACTCACTCTCACTGCCATCCCTGCTTCCCCACTTTCGCTACTTTATATTACCTCTCAAAAATGTTGCTTCATGCCAACAAGGCCTTCCTTCGCGAGCTGCACAACAGCAGTAGACAGTAGCAAGGTCACGATCTATACTGTAGTTTCACTTGATACCAGAAAACAAATACAAAGATGTGACCTTGCAACCCCTATACACGGTGATATTATTTATTATATTGAGACGATCGTTTTGATAACTATTCCAAAATGTAAGGAAACTGAGTTGAATCTGCGGGCCACAAAATGGCTTAGCTCAAGGGAGGCTGGTGAGGCATTCCCATAACCTGTAATGTATATTGTTTGTAGTAACTGAAAAAAAAACTGATATCCCTCATGAAGCCGATAAAGAATCATTTGTGTGAATCTGGTGATCATAATCAGCTTAAACCTAAGTATTTTTACGGAACCGCTGAATCTATTACTTGTGTTGTCATTGCTGAAGACAAAGTTATTGTTTATGTAGTGTTCATTGAAAATAAGAAAATGCTTCCGTCGAGACCAATTCTTAGTTTTGTTATAATTTATTGATCTATTAATTCATTCATGTATCCATTCATATATTTACATGAAGAAATAGGTTTGTGGTTAGTGATTTATTTTCTTGAGATGTAATGGCCGAAAAACACCATTGCCAGTCGAAGCCTCATTACCACGAAAGCAGCTGCGTCATCACACCATCACTAGCACTGCAAATTACACACCAGGAGAGTAGCATCAGAAGAGCTTGGTCACGGTCAGCGCGGTGGGGAGCTCAACATGATACTGAGCCTCAACTCCAAGGCAGTGACCCAGTCAGGGCCACAACTCACGGGCACTGCGACACCATTTAATTGTCTCCATACAACGCAATATTTCTGGCAGTGCATCTCTCTCTCTCTCTCTCTCTCTCTCTCTCTCTCTCTCTCTCTCTCTCTCTCTCTCTCTCTCTCTCTCTCTCTCTCTCTCTCCCTCTCTCTCTGTGTGTGTGTGTGTGTGTGTGTGTGTGTGTGTGTGTGTGTGTGTGTGTGTGTGTGTGTGTGTGTGTGTGTGCGTGCGTGTGTGCGTGTGTGTGTGTGTGTGTGTGTGTGTGTGTGTGTGTGTGTGTGTGTATGTGTGTCTGTGTGTAATGCGAACTTTCACTAGGTGTTGGGTGCGTGCGTAGTTTGATTCATAAGACTGATATTGCTTGCGTTTTGAATGTTCTCTTCATTTCACCTCCGTTCATTTATATTTTTGAAATGAAACACAATGCAGAAGGTCATGTATTGTGCGGAGGAACTTATGGTGGCAATACTCTTAACGTCACCTCAATATTTCTTTGATTCGTGTACCATGCGAGGCATGTGTGATGAGGGGTTGACGCCTGAAGGTTGCCAGGGACGGGGAGTAACAGTAACAGGAGGGGCTGACCAGCGGGCTAGAGCAGGACCCAGGTTTGCGTGAACAGTAACGATGTGATGAGGTTGGTTGCATCTGGCTGCCCATAACCACAGCGCCGCACAACTTCCTCGTCCACACACCTCACACCACCACTAACACAGTACACTATACCGTGATCACGCTCATCTTACCCCCACATGTCCTTCACCTCACTCCCTCCACTAACCACACATTTCGGACTACACTCCTACATAAGACTCCCTCGTTCGGCTCCTGCATCATTTATTTACATGACTGGCAGATGATCGGGCAGACTTTTTTTTCTTCTTTTTACTTTAAACGTCTAGATTTATACTAAGATTTATTCTTATATTTTTACTTCATAGCTGATAAATCATCATTGCCAAATGAAAAGAGACAACTGATAGGAGAACAAAGATAGACTGGCTTGAAAATTGATAGTTAGATATTTATAATCTAGATGTACAGATAGATAGAAAGATAGACTTGATGAGTGCAAGAGGCAGCGCACACCGATATTCTCTTAATGCTGTCCCGAGGAAGATAAGAACCACTAGAAAATGAGGTTTGCCAAAGATGGTAATTTGTCTTTAACTGGTAACGATGACGGCCAGGGATGCAGCCTCCTTTGTAAGTGGTGCCGCTGCTTCTTGTTCTCCCGCGTCGCTATGTTGTCAAGTGTGTGGTAGTAACCATTGCTGCACTCCACATGAGGCTCCTCCGGATTTTTTCTTCTTCATAAAGGAACAGACAGGTCATCAACAGAAGTTAACATTTTTTTTACAGGACGTGACTTACTGGCTGCGGTTTATGACAGTGTGGTGGAGATGGTGATGTTGAAATAGCATGAACATGGAGTGGGGAGAAGACAAAAGTGAGAGGGGGGAAAGGGGGGTCAAATTAGTGGACAGACTGCCCCAGAAAGGTGGGTGGGGTGGATCAGCCTTGCCCCTGAAATGTTTTTCCTTTGTCTTTAGTTTTTTATTCTTTCTTTTCTCCTTGCCGAGTGGCGTTTTTTTCGAAGTTTCGATTGAGTCACTTAACTGGATTACTGAGGTTCTTTTCGCATTTACAGAAACAAGACATTTCAGGATTCTCTAACACAGTACTGGAAAAGGATCTATGTATTGATCTCATTTAGTGTTGCTTATTTTGCTACGAAAAAGGAATATTTGTTTGTTTTGAACGAAAAACCAATATTAGTCATCTGAGCGATATATACTTGAACATGTGAATGGAGGGTCATTCAATGGGACTCACTTTATTTTCATAATGATATGTGCATTTTACCTTAATAACGATGACCATAAGAAATGTATTGTATACATCTCTAAGAAGAAATTCAATCAGTATAAAAAACTTGTTACGTCATGACCACCTCACCACATTATGATTGACGCTTGATAATGACACTGAATTCTTGGTTATCATATTCCTTGGCTCGAATATCGGAGCACTTCCACTGTTTGCGTAGACGGTTGTTTCTCGTCCGAATGAATTGAGCATTGTGAGTTTAGAGCTGCGTTTGTTGCGCCACAGTTTATTGTTGGGCTGCAGGATTGAAGTCTTCTCGAGTAAAGTCGACACACTAATTGTGAATGCACTCGATTTCAGCTTTACGTCTCGGACGTGTGCCGTGTATCACTGGATTTTCCTTGTTCGTGACTGTATCGTCGACAAGCCATGCAGGCACCAGACCGCGTCCCATTCCGCGAGTGTGAGTGAGCAGAGGCGAGGGGCTGGCCGGGACAACACCTGAGACCGGTCCTGTGGTATCAGAGGAGTGTGGTCTAATTCATCGGCGGATGGGGGGATGAGGAGTAGGGAGGCGTGTGGGACAGGACGGTTCATTGACTCAGTTTTTTGTTGAGGTGATTGATCAATCAACAAGTTCCTACTTTTGTGGTCTTTCTTTTTTCAGGTGTTGTTGCTGAGTAATTAGAAAAGACACATGACTGCCACTAATAATCATGAAGAAATGTCCATTGTTGAAGTAGCTTTTTCAAATTACATTTTCATTACCAATTGCAGGCATCTTGTTTTTACGTTACTATATCACACATTAGATTATCATATCCATTATTTAACGCTTTGTAGTGCTATTTTTCCTTTCAATTTCCTGTTAAATAGAAAAAAATGCGCCATCAGCCAGTGTTAAGTGCGTGGGATTGAAAACCTTCTGCCGACCCACGCTGCCCAACGAGACACCGTGCTTTAGAAGGACGTGTGAACCTCAAGTGGTCGATGGCAGATTGAGAGACTGGGATGGGAAAATTTGTGTTTGTGTGTTTGGTGCAAGAATTTTTAGGTGAATCTTCTCTACCTCTTCGTTATCCTTTCCCGCCATTTCCTTGTCCCCGTCTTCGTCCTCGCCCTCCACTTTCTTTTCTTCCTTATCCTTATTCTCTTCTTCCTCCCCGTCCTCCTCCCTTAGCGTGTGAGTGTGATCAAACTTCTTCGACCGGAGAAAGCTGAGACCATCCGAGAATTGATGTAAACAATGCGATATAGGAGCTTTAGCGGGAAGAGATAACTAGAAACCTGCACTCGCACTTACTCGTACTGGTCACGGCTGGCTCGGGGCGGGGAGGGAGCAGTTACACCAAACCTGGAAAGTGAGGAGTGATATAAAGATGCTAACCCTGAAAGTTTCACATTTGTAATTTGATAGATTTAAGTATAAATATTCCATCAGCATATGCTTACGTGAGGGTGTAAGTGAAGACTGGGCGTAGAAAACAAACTTGTAGCACTATTAATATCCTGAGGATATTGAATATTTTCGTCCGTAAATGGAGATGAAATTTGTCATACATGCCTCATGTGGAGGTGTGTGAGGAACAACTGAAAATTGTTAGGTGATCGTGAAGAGGCGTTTTGGGGCATGTCTTATCCTTTACGGTGTGTGTGTGTGTGATTGTGTGTTTGACCAAAGCAGGTGTGAAGGGACCGTGGCAAATGATGGAAATATTGAGCGTACGATAAAATGACTGGTTTGATCTTGGTTGAAGGATTCGCGTAGGCCTCGATGGGGTGCAGTAGGCGTAGACGATTTGGTGTATGCGTGAAAGGGCAGCGGTCAGAAGGACGAAAGGGTAGAATTACACCTCACCAAACGAGAATCTTTAGAAAAGAAGGAATAGCAAGTGTGTGTGTGTGTGTGTGTGTGTGTGTGTGTGTGTGTGTGTGTGTGTGTGTGTGTGTGTATGTGTGTGTATGTGTGTTTGTGTGTGTGTGTGTGTGTGTGTGTATGTGTGTGTGTGTGTGTGTGTGTGTGTGTGTGTGTGTGTGTGTGTGTGTGTGTGTGTGTGTGTGTGTGTGTGTGTGTGTGTGTATGTGTGTTTGTGTGTGTGTGTGTGTGTGTGTGTGTGTGTGTGTGTGTGTGTGTGTGTGTGTGTGTATGTGTATATGTGTGTGTGTGTGTGTGTGTGTGTGTGTGTGTGTGTGTGTGTGTGTGTGTGTTTGTGTGTGTGTGTAAGTGTGGCAGTGAGTGGTGGCAGCGTACAGGGTGTGGCTCCCACAGTGTGGCTGTGGTTGGGTTACATGGGTGTGTTGTGATGTGTGAAGGGTCTCGCGGCGTGACTGCTAGAGGTGGGACGAGGGGAGAAACTGGTCCCTCAGGCACGCCCTTCTCCGGAACAGAATTGACCCACTGCCATTAAGGTCCTCTCCTCAGGAGCGTGAGGCCTGAGGAATCGCTGTTTACTTAGCAAACTCGACCTAATTAACTTTCTGGAGAGACTTAGCATACGACAGAGTAAGGAAAAAAACTCTGCTTAAGATCTTCCTTTACCTGGACGACAACCGCTCCTCTTTTGTACGTAAATTGTGAAAACGCAGCTTGGACGTGGCGGCAAGGCGAATACACTAATGAAAGCAGTCATTGTAACGGCCACTCAGTTAACATTATGTACACAGCACTGGGTATTATACACTGGGTGAAGGCATCCCCACGCCTTGTACCGCTAGCATGTCACGAGGACATGAACCACGAAATGCAGTGGAATGTCCATGAAACTATTCTCGGGTGAGGCAGAACAGGAGGGTTCATGAGCCTTGAGGCACGTTTTGGGGAGGGTCTGACTGGGTTTGTAGGCCGCCAGGTAGGAGTCACGAGGGGTCAGGTGTGTCGGGGGGAGCGGGTGTTGGCTGTGCGTGGAGGGATGGAGATTCCGTTGGTGGTGAACTAATTATCATGTTTGCTTTATACATAAACCCACCAGGAGGGAAGTTGTTTCTGTGTGCTGAACCAGTAATCTGCAACTGCAGTTTTGTTTGATGAAGCTACCACGCCTGTCTTAATAGTGAATATTAGGCCACTGTTGGCTGGTGAGTCGAGCAAGATAAATATAAATATATATTTTTAAGCGAGTTTGCGAATTTTATCATAGCCATTCATGTTACCTTCTCGTGTCTGGTAATACAACGTGCCCGTTAGACTCACTCATCTTGACTTTCATGGAATGACATGCAGTTTTTTGTTTTTTTCGGTCATACATCATGACGCAGGTAATGTATTTGCACAGTTGTTTACGCACGTGTGAGTGTTTTGAGTAATTTTTTGGTCCATTATCGTGATGGATGTGTTAAGGAGGGAGCGGAAAAAAGAGTAGGGGAGGTGAAAATAAAAAAAACCTTCACTGAAATTCTCCGTCATTCATTGGTTCTGAAATCAAATAAAACCCAGGAAATAGTAGTAGTAGTAGTAATTATGGTTATAATGGTAATAATAACAATAAAAATAATGACGATGATAATAAAATTGATCGCTAATAATAATAATAATAATAGTAATAATAATAATATTAATAGAAACAGTAATAATGATAATGATGATAATAATAATAATAATATTACTGATAATAATAAATAGCAGTGATAGTCAATTTGCATGAGAAGGATTAGCAGGAACAGCAACACGAATATATCACATCCCAATAAGCGTAAAAACAGTAACATTTAGTATTGTAAGCCTTCTATCAGAATATCATAGGATAGGGAAAACAACTGACATATATCACGAAATACGAAAATAAATAAGACAAGACCATGTAGGAAGGAATGCACAGGAATAAAATATTGGTGTAGAGGAGGAGGAGGAGGAGAACAATAATAATAATAAGAAGAAGAAGAAGGAGGAGAGGAAGAGGAGAAGAAGGAAGAGGAGGAGTCTGCCAGGTGTGGCCGTAGGGGAGAGGGTGAAGGTCAACGATATATCACTGGAAGCCTTAAAGGTGTGTCGCACAAGCCAGACTCACCTGTTCCCCACTATCCCTCGCCCTCCTCTCCTATCCCTTTCTATGCAACCCTCCCTCCTCAATCCCACCTCCATCCTCCTTCCCTTATGTTCCCTCCCTCTCACCCTCCTCTGTCCTTCACCTCCGCACATGACCAGCCTCCAGACGCAGCAGCAGCAGCAGTGAGCGATGAAAACAACAGACTAACGAAGCAGGATCAGATGCCACGCTGACAACGGGAACCACCTTCTGCATAAATAAGTAGCCCTCGATGAACAACAATCCTTAAAGTAAATTTATCGACAACACCAATAACAACAACAATAAAGCTGATGATGACGACGATAAAAGACGGACGTGCGCAACAAATGTAGTCAAACCTAAGACGTAGATAGGCTGTTATGTGCATCACACCTTAGGCAACGCTTGAAAATGCAGGTAATCATGACAAGGAACACGCCACACGCAGGAGCCGCACACAAAGAAAGGGATAAACAACAACAGAACAATAGGAAGCCCCTCACTAAACAATCTGAGGCCTCGGAATGAATGGAACCTCCCTACCACCACCACCACCACACTGGCCACGGCCTCGTATCATCTGGGGCAGTTGTAAGCAATCCTCCCCGTCTACTTTTTTGTTCTGCTTGCGCTGGTTTTCTCTTATTACATTGATTTATTTTCAGTTGTTTCCTTCTCTAATTTATCTGTTTTGTACTACGTCAGTTTAGCAGATTTCACAGCCGTTATTATTCTATTGTAATTTTGGTTCTGACGCTTGCGAGTTTCAGGATTTTCATAATGTTGTTATCACCTTCCGCCTTGCGTCGAGTCCTAAGATCCCCCTCGGTCTCTCTCTCTCTCTCTCTCTCTCTCTCTCTCTCTCTCTCTCTCTCTCTCTCTCTCTCTCTCTCTCTCTCTCTCTCTCTCTCTCTCTCTCTCTCTCTCTCTCTCTCTCTCTCTCTCTCTCTCTCTCTCTCTCTCTCTCTCTCTCTCTCTCTCTCTCTCTCTCTCTCTCTCTCTCTCTCTCTCTCTCTCTCTCTCTCTCTCTCTCTCTCTCTCTCTCTCTCTCTCTCTCTCTCTCTCTCTCTCTCTCTCTCTCTCTCTCTCTCTCTCTCTCTCTCTCTCTCTCTCTCTCTCTCTCTCTCTCTCTCTCTCTCTCTCGTGTCATCCACGCTCACCATTACCTTTATTTCCTTGGTTTCACCCTGTTAAGCCCTGTACACGTGGGTCATGAGATCACCGCTGATCAGGAACATTTACTGCTGCTTTTTGCTCTTCACCGACCAGTCTCACTATCTCTCCGTTAGGGTTATCGAGCGAAGTGATAATATTATACACTCCTACTCTAGAATGTAGAATTTCTGTTCGACTTAATTAGTATCCGGCTGCATTAAATATCTGTTTCCATGGTGTTTCTTGGGTGAGTGCTTTCAGCCTTAACTCACTCCCGTAACAAGGAAAGGAAAATTGCTCTTCGTTCTCAACTTGGCTTGTCAGACACAGCATCATTACTCTCTCCAATAAGGGATCCAATTGGTGTTCTTTAAAGCGATTATTAATGATTGGGTTGGGCATAATACCTGGCCTGGGCTAATGAACACCCGTACTGTCTGGTGAGTGTGGTGGTGAGGTGGCCGTTCTGCTCATCCTATCAATGACGCTCCCCTTATTAAGTTCCAGCACGGGTATTGTGATCATTCTCATCGCGGTTGTGTCTGTCTGCATCTCAGTTCATCGCATTGTCTGCCTCGTGGTGTCTTGGTCGTGGGCGCGCGGTTATGTGTATCTGTACCTCAGACCAAGATCCAAATCTGGTTCTTGCCTCAGACCATCGCTTCGTCTGTCTCTTTATTCTTGATCGTGGGTGCGCGCACGCGCATGTGTGTGTGTGTGTGTGTGTGTGTGTGTGTGTGTGTGTGTGTGTGTGTGTGTGTGTGTGTGTGTGTGTGTGTGTGTGTGTGTGTGCGTGTGTGTGCGTGTGTGTGTATGTGTGTGTGTGTGTGTGTGTGTGTGTGTGTGTGTGTGTGTGTGTGTGTGTGTGTGTGTGTGTGTGTATGTTTATCTGTCTGTTACTCTGTCTGTTGGATGGTTGAAGAAAGATTATGGATATATAACCACCTTTAAACAATATTTAGGATGCAGTTTACCTTAAATTTTTACAGTAAAGCAAAAAGTACATGAATATAATTTTCATCTAGGTCCATAATAAGTAATACGTGCTAGATAATTATACTCCAGTCAATGACATGGAAATATTTCACTCATGCAAACAGTTTAGCAATACTCTCGCCATTCTTTAAACTCATTTACTTGAGAACCATTTACTGCAAGTGGTTTGATCCCTGTGTTGTGTTGGGCGTCAGTGAGGTACAGTACCCTGAGCACCAGGTCCTTCACCACTTCGGCCTCTGTCATGTCTCCTTGATCTGATTCCCAGGTGACACCCACGCTCCGCCCCTGCACGTCCTCACTGCCCCCCCCCCCCCCACATACACATCATTCATACACATCAAAGAGAGTAAATCATGCCAGGACTCACCGTCTAGGTTTTGTTAATTCTTGCATGAATACTTTTTTTGTCCATCCTTTCTTTGGATTATTCTTTTCTAGGCAACATAACTCCGATATTATTTTCAGTGTAGGAAAGAAAGGTAATTTTTCATCCAATTGCAAATTGAGACTGGGCCTCATGAATACGGAATTGGTGTTTCATGTAACCCTCCCTCCCTCCCTCTTCCTTACATCCTTCCCTCCCTCTCTCCCTCCCTTCCTTCCTCCCTCCCTCACAGAATGTCACATCATTTAGTTTTCTGTCACGTCGCGGGAAAGTAACGCGATTAGCATGATAATGGTGTTGCTCGTTATCTCAGATATGTCACACACACATACACACACACACACACACACACACACACACACACACACACACACACACACACACACACACACACACACACACACACACACACACACACACACACACACACACACACACACACACACACACACACACACATAACTGAGGGTAACCTCAGTATTAGTAAACCACCAAGTATCTGCATGACCATCCATTCCTCTTGCTTAAATCACTCCAGAATTTTAAGTCACCACAAGACCTCAATTCCCCTTTTGTCACAGTGGACTCCATAATCCTTCTCTGCGATCTGTTGTAGTAAAATCACGAGGAACCGCCTCCTGTAGGCTCCACCACCCTGCCATGACACAAACTTTTCATCGCCATCCTCGCCCACGAGTGGCTGACGGGGGCATTTTGTTGCTGACTTACTTTTGGAATTATATAAGGTCGTGGGCTTTGATTTAGGTTGTTTCTTCTGCAAATAGGCGTTTGATACCTCACATTGTTATACAGCAGTATGTGCCGTCTGCATTGCTCTCTCTCTCTCTCTCTCTCTCTCTCTCTCTCTCTCTCTCTCTCTCTCTCTCTCTCTCTCTCTCTCTCTCTCTCTCTCTCTCTCTCTCTCTCTCTGTATATATATATATATATATATATATATATATATATATATATATATATATATATATATATATCCTGTTGCATATAATCTTGGTCGTATTGCAGAAAAAAAGCGATACTCTTGTGTCCAGAGGTATCAGGACTTGGCTTGAGAGAGAGGAGAGACAAATGAGCGTCACTCCAAGTCCCTGACCTCTGCAAAAGTTTAAAAGAAAAATCACATGACTTTTGCATACTTGAAGAGTCTTACAAATAGCTCTGAAAATATGCTTGATCTTTTTATTTCTTTCGGGGTAAGAGGAGAGGACACAGAGGGGTAAAGGTCTTTGCCCACTGCCTTGGAGTGGCTAAGTTTCCTCGTTATTTTAATGCCATGTTGATTTAGTGTCGAGGAAAGATTTTCTGACGAAGGAGGCATAAAGCATGGTGAGAAGACAGACTAAAGAAGAAAGAAGAAAAATTATTTAGGAAGAAAGGAGCAAATTGGTTAAAAGGAAGTAAAATAATAAAGTAAAATAAACCAACTGTTGAAAATAAAGATTTGTTATAGATGTCAGGAATACATAGATGAACAAACTAAGTGTAAGAAGACTAAATAAAAAATAAAATCTCAAACTCGTATGGTAATGATAATACTAATACCATAACATTGCCTCCTCCTCCTGACTCAGCCATCACTATTCTGCTCTCGTGGGGAACAGCAATAAAGACACTAGGCGTTACTCACGTTGCAAGGCTACAATTCTCCTCGGTGAATCTTCTTCATGCAAGGTTACGTCGGCAGGTTGTGGTGTGATGTATCTATTATCGTTGATGTTTACGTAAATGGATTTGTATGCATAGATGTGAACGAATTTGGCTGAAAGATTGTATGAGATACTATTTGTTGTCATTTACATAGACAGTATACAGTTGTTTATTTCATATTTTTTGTATAACGAGGTCTTACACTTGGTATTATAGTTGTGCAAAATATAAGTAAGCTTCCTATTCATCACATTCACGTATCCTATT